>JACXGK010001194.1:0-47101 GCA_016801125.1 Novumbra hubbsi | reverse complement strand
AGTGAAGCCAGCCGGATTCTAGGTGTGAAGCCTTTCTGTGCTGTCTTCTCACTACACGTGTTACACAATGGCTGACACTACTGAGAAATGTAACTAAAAGGGTTCAAACTGGAATGTTGCGTTTGGTCCTCCTGTGCCATTTGTACATGTGATTGCAGCCTGGTGTGCTGTTAGAATTACCAATAACTATAAGAAGGATGTCCTCACACACACTTATCATTCCATTTGGTGGTCTGTTGCTCAACTGGGATTTTTAGGTGAGCATTCGCATGGCCAAACAACACTTGTCTGATTCCTACCTGTCTGTCAGCTGCTTTTTGCTGTTTAGGGGAGCCAGCCAGTCTGGGTTTGACCATCACTAAATAAGTGCTGGTGAAATTGTACATGGTTGAATTTGGTATGGTGTGACAAATCGTATTTTATAACAGAATGTTTATTTTGATGTTCTAATGAGTCCTAATGTCTTTCATGTAGCTGTTATATTTTTGTAGGCGGCACATGAACTTGAGTGCAGTTGTAACCTAAGATGTCGCCTATTTACTAATGTAACTAATGTTTATTTTTTTATATATATATTTTTTTTTACTTTAAACTAAATGTATAAAATATGTTGCATAGAAACATTCTGTTGCAGCAGCAAGTGAAACATGGAAAAAACAGAATAATATATTGGAATGGAATCAAAGGGAGGAGTAACTAACCATTTATATTCCAAGCACAAATGACCAAAGACCTGACAGTGCAGTACGCTTACAACCTGTGGGCAAAAATTTAGTATCACCTTTAAGGAGGATGATTGTGGAAGCAAATTATTTAGCCGCAAACTATTGTAATAATCTATCTGACTGTGTTGGACGGAAGGCTTTTCCACAACCCTAAAATGTTCACTATGTACAAAGACCACGAACAACAAGTCGAGACCTGTCACAGTTCAGGGGAGATTATGTGGATCGTCTGTCTGCAGATGAGGACAGCTGGAGTGAGGAGGAGCAGGGTCCATTGGTTCTGGACCAGACCTGGAGAGGAGATCCAGACAGTGAAGCTGACAGCATTGACAGTGACCACGAGGACCCTCTGAAGTGAGACTGCTCACCACATTGCGTTAGGGTTAGGGCTGTGAGATCACGCCGCTCAGTGTTCTCACACTGTGCTTGGGGAAGTGGCTATACGCTTCTGTTCACTGTTTGTCAAAGGCATAGCCTGTTTGAAGGCACAAGGCAACCCTAGTGGAAAAATACAAACTGAGTTGTAGCCTACACCTGAATAACTAAGTGTATTCTGTATTCCAAGTCTGTTACTTTTACGGATCCATGGTTGAATCGGTGCCACATTCAATCAAAGGCTGTGTTCAAGGGGATCAAAAGAGACCGTTAACTATTCTAGGAATCCCCACAATTCATAGTTTGCACTGCTGTTTTGGTCCTCTCGACCACTTCCAAAAGGAAAGCAAAGTTGCCTATGCAACGGGCAAAAAATGGTAGCACTGTGTGGTCTTTACGGTTTGATAGTTTGTTTCTAAAAACAATTTCTGTGCAGACATGCTGGAGTGTACACCGCAGAAGAGGTGGCACTGATCACGCGGGAGAAGCTGATCAGACTCCAATCCCTCTACATTGACCAATTCAAACGCCTGCAGCACCTCCTCAAGGAGAAGAAGCGTCGGTACCTGCACAGCCGCAAAGTGGAGCACGAAAGCCTAGGTAAAGTGTGGGGGCGCTTGACCTTCCTGGCCTGTTCTGTAGTTCGAGTCGTGTTTGGGAACCGGACCGCGCTGTGTCTGGAAAACGTTTCTTGAATTGGACAAAATGATGTGGCACCACCCTTTGCCGTCGGCCTGTCGCGTCCTGGAGGGTGCCGCCGCATCTAAATGTGGGTGTGGTAGCAGGTTCTCTGACACTCTTCGGTCCGACGTGTCCCCAGGTAGCAGTCTGCTGACCGGTCCTGAAGGGCTCTCCATGAAGGAGCGGGAGAACCTGAGGAAACTGAAAGCCCTGCGGCGCTACCGCCGGCGGTATGGCGTGGAGGCTCTGCTGCACCGGCAACTCCGGGAGCGACGACAGGCCGTCACCGATGGAGCTTCTCCTCAGGTAAAACGTTTTCTTTAACGAACAAGGCCCCGCGTCATCGCACTTGAGCCTCCGGGTATTACACAGTGACGCGTTTTGCTACCGTGTGCACAGTTTGCCGGGTTTGGCCCTTGCTCAAGATGTTTGGTTGTACACCTGAAGCTGTAGAATTGTTTGCAGATTTTAACATCTTTTCATGGTGTGTTCACTTTGAAGGGCCACATCGTGAGGTCGAGCCAGAGGTGCATCTCCTATGTGGAAGGAACCCGCTGCTCTAACCAGTGTCTTCCAATGACGCGACACTGCGTCTCTCGTACCCTCTATATTATCATCCGTAAAAATGCATTTAGCATCTGTCTCATCGGGTGAAAGAAACCACAATGGGTGTGTGTAGATGCTGAAAAGAGTTTGAATCACGTTAGGAATGACCCTCTTAACTATTTCAGCAAACGGGTAGTGCTCACACTACATGAGTGTACTGAATGTATGTTTTTTAATATTGTTCGTTCATCAGACATCGTCTGATTGGTATTGCGTCTTTTGCAAAAATAACATTTTCAGCAACTGTTGATGAACCGTGACCCTCAAAGCCCACAACCCAATGTGGGTTAGGCTAATGGTTGCACCCCCATCCCATGTGGATGCACAGCCTTAATCAAGTCTGGCAGCTGGTGGTAGTTGTCCAGATCTTAACCAGGCTGACATTACCTTCTTCTGATGGTCTGTTGGTTTCCCACATATTATAAAAGGGGCTAATCAATTCAGTTGGAAGAAACAAACATCTCCCCTACTGTATAAATCATAATTTTTCCTCCTTACTTAATTATTTCACGTATTTTGGTGGACTTTTGTCCATCAATATAAATCCTTATGTTAGTGTGAAGCTATTGTCAAAGTGTTTGTCTCACACCCAAAGAGTCCTTGGTGTTCTGTTGAGCTTGTGTAAACTTAAACTATTAGCAGCTCAACATTCTACTTGCTGTAATTCCAGTAAGCCTGTCGGCCTGGTCGTAGCAATAACGCTGATCTACGTCAATTCCTCCACATTCTAACGGTCATGGACTGCCGTTATCCACTCGGATCTTGTACGGTCCTGTGGAAAAATGTGTTCTGTGGTTATCCTTGAACCTAAGCCCTCCAGATATCTACCAGGACAGCAATCAGGTACTGTTCCAGGTGTGCCCGGGCCTGAAGGATGTTCCGTGTGATCGTCCGGTTCACATGGGCCAGTCTGAGGATCCTCGCTGCCCCCTGCATCTCTCTCTTCCGCCGCCCATGTACCAGCCTGAGCCGGAGACGGCCCTGGTCCCGGAACCGCTGGATGGATCGCTACCCAAAGACATGTACCTGAGTGCTGCGGAGCTACGGCCCACGGAGAGCCTGCCACTGGAATTCAGCGACGTATGTAAAATGCAACTTCCTTTCCAGTGACCGGGTTATTTGGCTTTTTGCCACTGTCTGTTCTTTTGATGATCAACTAATCTGTCGATAGCTACTTTGATAATTGATTAATAAGGACAAAGAAATGTGCATTCCAGAGTTTGTCCTCCATTATGCAAAAGGTTTTCTTCAAAACATAAAAAATTCCAAACAACAGTTTGTCCATTAACTTTAAATAAGGTGCATAAAATAAGAAACGGAAATGTGAAACATCATTGCAACTCTTATAGCAGGCAGCTTTAACTGAAGTAGATGCTCACTATTAAATGGATTGACTGTAAATGCATTTTCCTCAAATAGTTGAGTCACTTAATAATCCATCAGTTAGAGTAATGCTTTTGGGTACCAGACGCTGATTAACTAATCACATTTCACATGCATAAGTAGACTGCCTGGTTGGTGGTGCTGACGTTGCGACCAAGACAAACTGTCTCACTTCCAATCACGTTTTGTGCCTTTAATACAACCTAAAAAATAGCTGGTCTCCTGTGTACACTTCAATTCTGTACTTCACACGTCTGTCCACTAGCCACAGCCTCTGACTTTTGTTTTGTAGATATTTAACACATTGCCAACTATTTATGTCAATAATGTTGCTCATTAGTTGTGGAATTCTAGTCAATTCCTTCTCAAATCCCAGAACATTGTGGGTGTGTGATATAATCGAATTTCTGCTCAAAGGTACTTCCTGCAAAGCAACACAACAGCTGCACATATAAACCCTAGAGGATGATAAAGGAAGTCAATATTCTTAAATGATATAGCATATAACAATTTCAAAATGTTCTTTATGCATATATTGAAAAATTAAGTTGAACTGTTTTTTTACAAAAGACAGGATTAGACTGACGGAACTATGAGGGTACCAGGATCACGTTTTGTCTACGGCCAACAGCTTCTGTTTTGCTAAGCCAAGACTGAGCTTGTGAGAATTGAACATGGCAGTGTATGTTCACGATTGTCTTCTCGTCCTTCACTCTCCTGTAGGACCTGGATGTAGTAGGGTGTCCTCCGTCCCCTCTGATGTTTGACACTGCCTTGGCCCTTGAGGACCAGACTATCAGGGCCATTGCCGAGGCCCCTATGGACATATTGACCGGGGCAGAGCTGGATGCCTCGGGGCATGATGACTCGGCTGACCTGGATCTCTCTGAGAGAGATATGGACTCTATAGAAGACCAGGTGAAGACGTGTTGCCTTATGGAGGAACTGACTGGCTCTGTAGGGCACAGTGATAAGGTCCCTCAGGGTTGTGACTTGTGTATACTCTGTGCCGCTTGTTTTGCACACCGACACTCTGTTCTGACAAGTGGTGCTCGTTGATTAAATTGTGGTCAGTCTTCAATATCACAATGATCACAGTGGTCTACAGAACAGAGCCCGGCATAATGGAGTAGTCGAGGGTTCCCGTAAAACAAATGCCACGGTGGCCCAGTTGCTCTTCTCTGACCAAATCTGTGCAGCACCAGGCAAAGGGGTTAGGTTTTAATGTGTTCCCTTCCTTCAGAATGAGCGCTTCATCTAAATTTATCTCCCTGATTTTATTTATTGTTTTTAATGCTGACACTGAGATTCAACCTCCAAGAAAGGCAGTGGTATGAGAATTGCCTCACAAATGTTATGCTACACTGTGATCACGAACCTATGAGGTCTTTGCTGCTGTTGGAGTACCTTGTCAAAAACATGCGCAAAACACGCCCTGCACGGCATTTGAGTTACAAGAGATCATCCAGAGCGTTTTACTATGGGCACCATCTATCTGTAGCACTAAGCCGTTTCTAAATGGCACACAGCACTGCTGTATTGCTCCTAGTCATGTGTGACAATGGAGATTGTCCTCTTGGGTCTTAACTGCATGTGGTTCTGTTTACTCCAGATTGTTTCTGGGGTGCTGGGATGCGGCGGAGACCCGACAGAACCCTCGACAGAACTGGACCACGTTGCAGCAGACACCTCCAGATGAGGTTTACTTCAGCCCGTGTTTTGTGGTTTTGAAAATACTAAAAATCTGTAAAAGACAAAGAAAAGAGACTGTCAATTAACGCCCAACCAGGGTTTGTCAGTGTGACAGGTCATAAATGCTGGCACACCCATGCAAACTGGCTACTGTTGGGTCTTTGGTTCTGTTCATCTCTGCAATGAATATTCATGATTCTTTAAGGGTGTTTGCTTTTCTTTCAAAATTATCTGTGTAATTGCATGGATTATATCTGGCATACCGTACAAGAGATTCAATTCCGGAAGTGTTGGTTGCAATAAACATTTAACAAAATAAAACTTAGTCGATGATTCCATTGCATTTTTCGGGTGAGCAGTAAACCTTGGGTGTAGATTTGAGGGCGTGGGTGTTTTGGCACCACCTATATTAGACAGTTCCTTCCAAAACACATGCTGACTCAATGGTTCAATTTAGCTTTTATGGAATTTATGTGAATCTATTTTAAAAGACTGATTTGACCTGAAAATTACAGCATTCATTAATTGTTTTTTTTTCTCTAACGCATCAACAATTAACTGTTCGATAACACGGTGAGGTTAAAAGTCATATTTGGCAACGTGGAACCCTGCTTGAGCTGAAATTGAGGCGGATAATACAATTTCATTCGATGACATCACTTTTCCTACCCTGTCCGAGACGCGAAACGCTGCTACCTAATCAAAAGACGGACTGAAAACGAGAACGACCCAAGACTAGTTCTATTAGGTAGCTATTGCGGGAAAAATGTATCACTGACCGATCAGTTTTCACCGGTAACCAAATCTACAAATGAGGTGAGTTTCACTGCAAATTAACGACATGTTAATGAGATGCTCGCGCTGGTGTTGCACCAAACGAATAAGCTTAGGCGGTTGTTCCTGAACTGCAATGTGAGTAGTCCACAAGCTCGAAGAAGATGTATTTGCTTATTTTTAAAATGAACCGTAAGAAAACGTACAATGCAAAATGCATGATGTGTCGGTTCGTGAGCCGGTCTTTGCCGCTCTAATAAAAATGAATGTCGTGCAATCGGCCATCAAAATAGGTTACATTTAAATATACCAAAATAAATATGCAGTAGGGCAATGTACTGTTTGTGTCTTCTAGTGCGTGTGGGTTTTCATGCATGCGTGTCAGTGAAATCAAGTAATTTGTCCTGCATATCAGTTTGTGGCATACATTTCCGCTTTGGGTTAACATCACTGGGACATCATGTTGATTAGGGAAAGCCATGGGAAACTCCATTATTTTAGTGTAGTCTGGAATGATGGTTTTTAGTCTATTAAGTATAGTTGCCAAAATGACATCATTAACTTGCAACATGAACAGCAGTGACTCATTCAAGTGTAATGGCTGGTAGAAATATTTCCTCTAATTCTTAACAGATGTTTTTCATGCTTTTTGTGTCCTACATGTCTGTGAAATACTAATTCTATAGGGCCTACGTTGTGTGAAGGAGTCATTATCCACGTTTTAGAATGGTTTATAGACCTACAGAAATATATTTCATGAACTCTGGGGAAAATGTCTATTTACCTTATTTGCTACAATAATGTTTGAATACATGCAAATAATGTTCCGTTTTATTGTGGAACTTGAACACAACGTATGTTTATTTGGCCTTTGATCATCATGCTTTTGATCAATTCCTTCTGTTCTGACAGAGTCATGCTGACTTTGGAAAATCAAATTGTTCAAATTCTTCTAGACATCAGCCCAAAACAAGATCTAGACTATCTGTCTAGACATGTTTAACATTTCCTTGGGGTACTGCATGGTGTAGACCTAATTAGCTTCTGTTGAGATTAGAACCACTCTAAAGTCAAGGTCATTAATTCCCTAGACGTTCGTGGCTGTGTTGACAGATCACTGCTCTAGTGTAAGCAATTAGAGCAGTGATAAGAAGGATGTTGTGTCTGCACAGGGCTTTGCGTTGAGACACTTCTACAGGGCCATTATTGAATGCCGTCCACTAACAAGGCTCACAGACAGGTCAACGTTTCACCCCTAGTGAAATCTCTCTTCGGCGTGTAAGCTTCCAATCTGCGCACGTGTATTATCCACAGCCTTTGAAGGTGTGCTAGGCGGGGCTCCCCGTCTCCCCTCTCGTCTGATATCAGTTTCCCCCTCCATCGCCCTCTGCAACCCCGACGTCTGCCGTGAGCAGGTCGTTACCATGGTTATGCAGCGAAGGCGCTTCGAGAGCAGCGTCACATTAGCATGTAGAGATATTCAGCAATTACACCGTGGAGCTTGAGCTGTATGACGGAGCTCACAGCTGGAGACGGGAGGGAGGTCTTCTTGAGGCGACTTCACTGTTTTCACACACACTGCAGACTTTTGGATGAAAGAAAATTATCCTCGTCTGCAACGTTTCCCCCCTCGTCGTGTTTTTTTATCTAGTTTTTTCTAGATAACAGAAAAACATCTGAACAACTGATTTAGACGTGTGTATGACAATGTTTTTCGATTGTTGACACTGAAATGCCACCACATAGTTTAATGCCTGAAAAGCGTCAGTTACTACCTCAGGCTTCTGTTCTGATATTAGATTAGCTCTTCGTGGCCTCCAGATTGCGGGTCTGCGTAGGACAACAACAAAGAGAAACGCAAGGTTCTGTTCTGCGTGTCAGTGGCTGAGAAAGCGCTTATCTTTTCAATCAGTCCATGTCCATTCAACATAAAATGCTTTAGCAGTGTTTATGTTTTTTATTTAAATCATCTAAACGACGTCGATGCAGGAAGTAAACTGCAAATGTTGTCAATTTCTGGAACGACTAAAGGTGTGTGATGTAAAAAAATCCCCCCTGTGGTTACCATGATGCCCCATAAAGGGATCCTGTGCACATGCGCGGACATTGCTCGTAAGTGTATGTGAACGAAGTCTTGCTTCTCTCTCACCTGTAACTGCGGTACTATTTGTTGACGTTGTCTGTTCCAGTTTTATTTCTCTCCATTTATGTGATAAAACGTTATTAGTCTTTACGAACTTGGATAGGCTTGGATGGCTGCAAATAATTAACGTCTATTAGACTGAGACTGGTTTGAAAGTGGAATCTGCAATCACAAACATTGCAGTTGGTTAATGACTATCGCAGAGCAGCTGTAACAAACATCCAATTCATTGCCTAAGCTAGGGGAAATATGCCTTGGAATGTAGTTGCTTTAATCAGCTCAAGCCAACCAGTTCAGTAGCACACTTCCTGTTTAGCCAGTGAGAGGCTAAATGGTTGGTTGTGATTGTAAGAATGGTTGGCTCCTGGTTACATTTCAGACAAATCTGAAATCCAACAAATCTCTTGGTCTTGGCTGTTTTACTGAATATCCAGCTTATAGACAGGACCATTTTCAGGATGCTTGCAGTGTAAATGTAGAATTTCCACAAGCAGCTTAGTAAGGATTTGCTTTTTGCTGGTATGTTCAAAATTCAGTCTGTTTTACTTCAAATCCATCGATTTGATCTTTTGATTCGCTGGAAAAATCAGGAGGTACTTTTGGACACCAGGAAGAGTTGCTGCTGCCGTGACAACCACTAATAGGTATATAAGAAAACTGAATGTATTGGCAATGTCATGATCATACCATATAGTGTGAAGCTAGCTTCAACTGACATATTTGGATAGTTTTACATGAAGATGGTTATTTGTTTTGCAAACCACTTTCCAACCATATAGTAGCCACTCCATAACTTCAGTTGTATATACTTTTTTCTAAGAATAAGTATTTCTGGGGCTGGACTGAGAAGGACTAAGGATGTGAGAACATTCTTGGCTCAGCTGAGGCAGTTCTGTGGGCGTCGGTTCAGACCAAATAGCACCCTGTTCCCAACCAGGTCTACTACTAGAACCCCAAGGGCCTGGGTCAAAGTGGTGTACTGTATAGGCAATAGGGTGCATTTTGGCAACGATCACGCTGGTATCCAGATGTTCTTTGCTGTCTGTGTCCCCGCCCATTATATGTTAATGGTCTCTTTGCCTTTCTGTCCCCATACCACACACTGCGTTCCTACGCTAGCTAGAGCCGGTAGAAAGGAGTCCTACAAGGTTCATCCTTCCATGCTCTCAAATGGAAAAGGAAATGTGTGTTTACACTCCACGAACAAGCATATTTCAGATCAGCCACACAGATGCTACCGTGCTCGTTGTTGAACTCTCTGGAGTGAATACTTTGATTCCTGACTTGACGATTCGCCCTGGTCTGTGTCATGTCTTAGCAGCTTCATACAAATTACCATAGAGGCCACCGGTCCCATTTTATAGCCTCAGCTGTGAATCCACCCTGCCCATCTCTCATCTCCCAGGGGGGAGAGGGAACGAGGGGGAGGAAGATGCTGTGTGAAATTCCAAGCGGAGGCCGGCAGTGTCACTTTTCTAATAGGTGGATTAGCTCCACCTTAAAATGGAGCTGGGCACCTTAAAGGCCATTAAACTGTCTTCCTCTCAATAGGGTTTTCTACCCCAGCAGTCTGATTTACTGCCCTAATCCTCAAGCCCCTTTGGCAGCAGTGAGGTTTGCTTTGCACACCAACTAACCAACCGTTCAACGAGGACAAAGAATGGTTTTTCTACATAGACCATCTGTCGACGCATAGTTGGACATTGTTTTGAGTCTAAAACCCCGGCTAGTCACACAAGACCAGGGATATATTCATTTGCACTTCTGGTGTGTTTCGGTGTGTTTAGGAAATGGGCGGAAAAAGACGGTTTTCGTCCCACTTGCCGTGCGTTTTGGTCGGACGCCCCTTTGCTGTGTCTTGGTGGCTGTCAGGTAGCAGAGGTGGGGGTCAGTGACCCATGGTGGTCAGCATGTCACTACTGGGGGCTCTAAAACCCAAATAAACATGACGGCATCACATTCGTGTTGGGCATTCTATTCTATTGTGGGTCGTGATCCTTGAAAGGGTCAATGTGGATCTTACGGGTGACAAAATACCTTTTTGTGTGAAGGCTGGTTTTCATTCCCTCTGCGATGGCTCTGGGGTACCATGTGACGGCTCCCGCTCATTCGGGTCTGACCAGATCATCTGACCCTCTTTGATTGGTCTCTGGGGTTGTTCAGTTCATATCGTCCACCCCAAAGAGACCAATGCCCCTTGATGTTTGACAGAGCAGGCATTGGCCTTCTCCCAAATTACAATAATGTCCTGACAGTACAAGGTGATCAAATGAAATGCATTGTGCAGGAAATATAGTGTGATTTGGGATCCAGTTTATTATCATTTCCAGCCACTAGGTGGACAGACAGAGCTCTCTGTGTCTGGTATTTAGATATAGGTATGGTAGAGTGCTGTTTGTTTTAGATATAGGTATGGTAGAGTGCTGTTTGTTTTAGATATAGGTATGGTAGAGAGAGATTGTCTTGCTCTCTCTTTCACTAACAATCAGTAACAATCTGAAAGGACGCTATGGCTTTTTATCTTCAGTTCTGGAAGTCTTGACTGGAATGAAATACATTTATGTCGAGTTTCAAAGTCAAATAAATTAGGGTCAGTGAATATAAGTAATATGTAATATGCAGTAGAAGAACAAAAAAGTAATTGTCTAGAACTATTTGTATAATTCATTTCTCAGCAGTAAAAATGTAAAGACCCATGTCAATTCACAAATGAAACATTTAATTACACAGCACACTGAATATTAAAGTTACTTTGCTTCTGAATTGATTGTTTATGTGTGGCTAGTCAGTCATTCACTGGTGTCTTTCCCTCTTTTGCACAGTCATGGTCATGGGTGAGTCAATCCTCTCATTAATCTTCTGATTTCGGTGTGAAAATCCTCTTAGCACAGGACCCATGTTCTTTATTCAAGCGGCTGAGTAGCCTCGACTCATAACACCAAACCAGCCTGGCCGGTGGATCTCCCCTCCGTGTCCACTGCTCCTCCACAACTGTCCGAGTTTCTTATTTTAAAACCGACCCTCGCTCTTTTCAATTTCTTTCTCCTCTTTGGCCTGGCTGGACCGGCAGCCGCATAGTTAATGCCGAGCATCGGCAGAGGCAGTAGTTCCAGGAGGAGGAGTGGAGAGCCGAGGAGGAGGGGAGGACCCGGGAGGAGGGAGGATAGAGGTGGGGGCTAGTCCACAGCTGTTGTAATAGGCAGGGTCTATTGGGGCAGGGACGCCTGCCTCCACACTCGCCCTGGAACAATGGGAGACGTGACAGCCACTGCAGGGAGACGGCTCAGGGCCGGGCAGAGAGAGAGACACATAATGCCCCAGCCAGAGGAAGGGCCTGCTCGGATCCTAGTGTAGAGGACACGCGTCCACCGTACACAGGACATCACCTCGGGGAGGAATACAGCTTCTTTTTTTTCTCAACTGGAAACGACTAATGCCACATTGTGGGTGGGTGGAGGGGGTTGCTTTTGGTTGAATCTTTCTCGGATGCTCTGAGCGGATGCTAGGATACCGACCAAGGTGAGACTGGATGGGCATTTTGGAAGAAGCAGATTGAAGAAGTGAATGTGTGGAGTGGAGAGAAACAATGAAGTCGACGATCATGTGGTCTAGACCATTCGTATGTTTGATATTGGTATGGATACGAGTCGAATTCATCGATCGACTGATTGTGAAGGTATGAGATGTAAACCAGCAGTGACAGTGGAGGTGTCAGAACCATAACAGGTTATGTATTAGCTGTAGAGGTTGAGGGCAGATGGAAAGCAGATGGAAAGCATAGATAGGGCCTGACACACATGACATACCACACTGATTTTACTGTCGGTGGAGCAGGTTAGGAATGTGAGCGACACAACATGGAGGCCGGGTGGTTGACTTTGTGTCTCTTTGTCAGATGTAGCCGTGGTGGGTATGTGTGAGCATCTTCATTGTTCATTGTGCCCAATTACTACGCAACCTTCCCCGTTCTTCCTGTTTGGAGACTGGCAGCCCTGTAATGTAGTTCCCATAGGAAGGATGAAGGGTGGGGTTTTGGGGGTTGCCTGGCGTAGGATGAAGATGAAGAAAGATCCCAGAGAAGCCAACTCCGTTCTGTTTCATTAGTCTCAGACATGGCATCGATCCATCCTCTGGGTTCTTTTGGGAATCGTCCCTCCCCTCCCCCAATCCTCTGTCTCCCTACACCCCTCTGGGTCTCCCCTCAGAAAATGTTTTTTTTTCGGGGGTATCACTCTCTCTTTTTTCATTCCAGGGATGCTGATCGAGCGTTATAGCAACGGTGTTCAATATTTGTTCTTTCTCACATCGCTCTAATTTGTCAGGTCTTCTCTATCGGGCGAGAGATCTCCAGTTTGTCCCACGTCCAGATTAGCAGATGGGAAGGTTGCTGTTTGATATAACCTGAGACAGCCTCTGCTGAGCCTGGCAGCAGCCTAATCCCAGAGTGTGTGACTGACATGATTTAAGGAGCTTGAAGGCTTTTGGCTCTGCTGTGTTGTCTTTGATTTATGCTGTAGCCTTGCCCTCATTCCATGAATATAGAATACTACTACTACTGGGCTCATTCCTTGTAGCGTGTGTCTCAACAGATCCTACCACTTTGAACTCTGAGCTCCTCTATGATGATCTCACGCACACACACACGGAACAATATCAATGTCAACGTTTGCCAAACGTTGCCGCAGGCAGAACACTTTCTCAACGCAGTAATTAGTCAAGAAGCACTCTCATTTGTGGTCCACAGGATGTGATCAAATGGTGTAATATACCAAAAGGCAAAACTAATTGTCACTCTTTTATTACTTGTGTATCTCTATTGCATAGGATCAGGGGTGTTTACTCATCGTCACTCATCTGGCTTTGGCGAGTGGGTTGTCACAACAATCTGTTGAAGTTGGTTTTGTTCCCACGTCAACAGATACCTGGCAGGATTTTCACACCGAGCAGGTGTGTTTCTCCAACAGACTACACCCCGCTCCGCCCAGGTTGATCCGAAGCCCAAACCCAAAGTGGAAAAGGCAGAAGCTAAATGCCGCTAAGCCCATTTGAGGTTGACAAGATCTAAAAGGATCAGCTCTGTTTCCCCGTGGGCTGCTGGGGAGAGAGAGTCACCCAGTCTGAAGCAACGCTTGTCCGGCTACGATGTTGTCGAAGTCTGTAGCTGATGACGGCTTCAAAACATACTCCCGTTCAGCCGGCTACAGTACGAGGGTGAATCTGTGACATCCCTGCTCGCTGTCTACTGAATGTAGGCCAGGGCAGAAAGCCCTGCATTACTTAAGGACAAGTGATCACCTCGGTATGCTTCCATGGAGACGCTAAGGGCCAAGTCTTGTGAAAACGGCATAATTACCAAATGGAAGCACAGTAATGGGAAATCCCAGCTTACTGACTGGGCTTTGTGGATGTTAAGTACAGAGGTGGTTATACCGTGTGTCTGAATGTCTCGCCTTATAACTTGAACCTGAAGGTGACTTCTCAAACGCTACCGGGTCTCCAAGCTGATTTATTCAACCATCTTTTTTTACACTTTAAAGTGACTCAACTCAGAGATGGAAAAGGGATTGTGATCTTGGCGCTGTAATCTTTCACCTTCCTGGGTGAAAATAGGGAACGGTAACATGACAATGCTCACCCATGCTGATCCAGGATCTTCCTTATAAAAATTCAAAAGGCAAAGCTGGTGCTACGTCAGCAGTCTACATTCTTTATTAATACGGATCCTGATCGTGACATGATATTGCTCTGAAGTTCAAGACATGCTGAAACCACTTCGACGCCTCTCTTTTGGGGATGAACAGGATTTTATATTTTCTGTCCATCTGGGTGAAACAAATGGAGCGAGAACTACATGACCTTAATGTCGTACACTGTATGAAAACACTGCGAGATGTCAGCAAACCTGAACGGTGAAGCTGGTGGAAAAGGGGGCTACGAGAGGGAGAAGTAGTGTATGACAATAACAAGATATGTCACTTCTGTTCTTCCTCAGCTCCTTGGGTCTGGCGTTAGGAGGAGAGAGGGGCGGCTGACACGCGCGGGAGTTACCGTGGGGACGGCGTGCTCTGCTCAAAACAGGGCTGACATCACAGGTGAGTGTCAGTTCTAGAAGACTCCTCTGGTGGATTGTTCTGTGTTCTTTGTTGATGTTCCACCAATGTAAGCTCACCTGTCTAGCAATTTTGGCTGGATTACACCTTGAGGAGGTACCCTGCTCGGGTTTTTGACTCGGCTGTATGACGTATTTGTGTCTTAGGGTGTAGTGTTACCTGTCTTTGTCTCCATAGAAAAGACCCACAAATGTCCTCAAGCATACATTTCTGTGGTAGGTGTACATTCTACTGCTGTTTTAGAGAACACCAAAGTGGTATTCGTTACGGCACCAGGAGTACGTGGTATATGGTTACTTGGTTCTGGGATTAAACCTAAAACTTGTTTGCAATTGCATTTTGTTGGCAACATTTGTTTGTGGACTTACTTGAGGAAAGAGCAGTGTTACCCAAAAAGAAGTATTAACCTCAGTTCTTACGTGTCAAGGTTCTGCTTTAATTAGGTGGTGGTTGAATTGTAAATGGAGATTAGGTGGATACAGCAATTGAAGACTGTGAAATTGTATTTGGTCATTAGGTTGCTGTTTTTTTAGATGACTTTTGAGAAACTGAACCACATGTTAAGGAAATGTGACTATGGCTTGACCAAAACATAAAATCAGATGTTGAAGACCACAATTGTTTACATCCACAAAGACGTAATGTACGGTACAAAAGTGCTACAGTGCAAGTATAGATTTACAGTAGTGCATTTCAAACAGAAATAGTTCATCAAGCGTTTCTCATTTAGGAGTAATCATCATCATCCAGACTGAAGGACTCCTGGTCGTCTACATTCCATTTGACATTTCAATCTTATGCAGAGACCTACAGTTAGTGCACTCATCTCAGGATACCTAAGGGAGAAAACTGCACAAGCCAGTAATAGGAATTACATTTGACTCAGTACAGGACGAGCGAGTGAGTGCTGTGCTACACTATGGTCCAATAACAATGTCCCTAGAAGACCATTATCAACATGAGAACAGTATATTTCTCCTTCGCAGAACAAAAACAATCCAACAAAAAACAAAGAAACAAAGGTTACTTCCTGAATATGCTGATGGGGCTTGGGACTTTTTATAGAAACCCTGAGGCGCTGTGGGCATCCTGGTCCGCCCTCCCTGTCAATCAACATAGTGATCAGCCACTAAAGGAATGCTCCCTCCCCGTTTCTCTCTTATTCCCTCCCTCCCCTGTTCTCTGCCTCCCGTCCCTCTCCCTCCCTGGCACGACAGTCTCTGGGCAGACCCAGCAGATCTCTCCTCCCTGTGAATGGTCCTCTGTTTGGGCACGCTGAGGCACCGCCATCACCGCCACAATGACTCTGCAGTCCTTCAGCACGCTATACTGGACGCCCTCTGTGACCGCTACTGTTCTGTGACCACTACTGTTCTGTGACCACTACTGTTCTGTGACCACTACTGTTCTGTGTGACTTCTACCGTTTTCTGTGACCTCCACCGTTCTCTGTGATCTCCACCGTTCACTGTGACTCCTGTCTAGAATTATCTGACGTAGGAGCGGTGTATCTAATCAATAAATTGGATATCAGTTGAATTGGGTGGGTTGGTGGGTGGATGGAAAGTGATGAGGGTGTGAGGGGAATATTGATTAGGCTGCAGTCGATGAATATGTTCTTTTATAACGTCCGGACACATGTAGACATCTCTGGCATTCTGTTGGTTTTCTCTCCTTTTGTTCTGTATCTCAAGGTTCTGCCCCTACAGAGCATGGTACCTAGCAACAGCAGTACTCGTCCATGTTATATTTAGTCTCACTTTTGTATTGCGCTGTGTGGTTCACATGGAGTTCCATTTGTGAATGTTCCAAAACACACAATTCCGTGTGACCGCAAGGCCTGGAGCTGTAATGTGCATTAGGTGAAGAATAGCTGGTATTTATAACTCCTTTAAAACCCCTCCTTAAGGCCCTGACCGTAGTCAAGGTTAAACATGGCGCTAATATCTAGTGTTTTCCTCCGCCTGCATTGGATAAGAGACATCGATTCAGCCTTCCATTACTGGCTGGGTTGGCCCCTGGTCCTCAGTCGATGGCAGCTCGATACACCAGTTTAGACCGGGGCAGCTGGGCCATCAGCCGGGGTGTGGGCTTGAGGATTGCCCGGTAATATTAGGCCCATTTCAATACGGCGTCTGGGGAGTTGAGGTTCTCGTAAACGCGTCCAAGCCCTCATCTCAGAGACTGGGCGTGATGGGGGAGCTGTAAACTGCAGAAATCCACTCATGTATGACTGAAACATAGTAATTCCAAACCGTGCGTACATTTGTGTTAAACCCGTGGGACCAAATGAAATCAGCCGTGGTTATAATTCCGTTGGTCGCTGCTGGACTCATCCCTCCTGTGTTTCTGTTTGCCGTTGCCTAGTCTCTGGTTTACGTCCACTGACCCGTCCAGCGGTGTCTGCTTAGCCATTTTTAACGTGTTGACTTGGTAGGATTCCAGTAATGGAATTAACGTCCGTCTCTTGATGACACCCTTTAACTCCTCCTGAGAAATGGAAAGGGTGTAACTTCCGACCTTATTCTCTGATTACTCCAGCCACATAACCCCATCACCAGACAATGGGGCATACACACTGCTCCAGTGCCTCGACAACGGTGGTCAATGTGCCGTAGATTGCTAAAGACTACCCTCTACTACGTCTCTCGGTCATCAAGACAATCACTAAAGGGATTGACAGTTCCATTATTTGGAAATTCTTAAAATTGTTTTTTTCCCACCCGAAATAAGGCTGTGATGTCTCCTATGGCATTTAACAGCTTGGCGTCTACAGGAATGTCAAAAATCCAGGGCAGACTTGTGTTTTTGTGGGTAAAGTTTGACACGGGTGATATTATCAGAAACTCCTTCCTGTGTTCAAGATGAGAACAATGTCTGATGAGACCGAACCGAGGATATGTGATGACGACCCGGAGTCTGAAGAGGGGGAGGTCGAAGACAATCTGGAGGATGAAGAGCACAGTGGAGAACTAATGGACCGACTCAAAGAACTGGAGGTAAATCCAATAACACAGTAGACTGAATAGGAAACATCTGACACCATGCAAAGTTTTTAATTTATTATACCACGCATTCAGTGTTTTTATTTTCATTCAAAAATTCATGAAAAATATTTAACATTAAACATTTACAACTGTGAATGTTCTGTTACCAGGCTGAGAACTCAGCTCTTGTGTTGGCTAATGAAAGTCAAAGAGAGGCATATGAGCGATGTCTGGATGAGGTGGCCAATCATGTCGTTCAAGCGCTGCTCAACCAAAAGGTCATTCGCCACACACAGTCCCACACAGACAAAAACACACTTTGAATGAAAATCAGCCATGGAATAACCATTGTGGCTAAGTAACAGTTTCACTTTACATTTTGGACCCTGTATCTGAGCAGGATCTGCGAGAGGAGTGTATCAAGCTGAAGATGCATGTGTTCGACCTGGAAAGACAGAACAGAGTACTGTGTGAACTCTTTCAACAGAAACTTCCCAGTCAGTCTAGCTTTCACGAACAGGTAAAAAGCAGTGTCACACGAACGGCATTCTGAACCAAATACATAATGTATACATCTGTCTCTGGGCAATCTGCTGAGTACAGTTCAATATTTAATGCACTTGGAAAGTATTTCAAAGTACTCAAACACACTATTGTGCATTTATTTAAAAACACTACAAATAATATGCTAGGTACTTTAAAATAGCCAAATTATGTGGTAATACAATTTACATAATATATGTTTGAATTCTTGAAGTAATAAATACTTATATACACATGTATTGTCTGAACCCTGGCCTGCTTTAGGTTCTAGCAATGTACATTTCTATACCAATGCTGTGCTTAGTGTTGTCATCAATGCATTGAATCTCATGTTTCAGGTTCAGCCCGGACCGCTCCCTGTTTACAGTCCACAGCTGCTGCACAGTGTCTCAGAGAAGCAGGTGGGCTCACAGTCTCAGGGTGAAGCACAGGCTAAGGTGAGAACAAGGCAGTGAGGCGTATCTGTGGACTCCTAGGGGGTCCAGAACTGTATGAATTACAATTGCGACATTTTGCTGGGGTTTCATGTACAGATTAAATACATGTTCTTTCACTTTTGTATTGAAAGACAATTTGAGTTTTTTTGTAAGTTAGTTCCTCTCCCTCAAAGTTGCCTTTAGGACAAAAACGGTAACACTTTTTTGTTTTTCTTAAAGCAGCCATCTTGTAAAAAAGTCTCCCTTTTAGATGTTGTACAAACCAATATTTTCCACCAATTCATCTGCAGGTTCCTACTGGAGTGTTACATTAAATGAGGGGTGTGTATATTTTCTCACTCTCCACAGGGCAATGGTTTCCACCGCAAACTCCCACAGCCTCCGGCCACTCCCCCCAGAGGCCCGGCCACTCCCCCCAGAGGCCCGGCCACGACCATGGAAGCCCTGTCTCCGTTCTTCAAGAAGAAAGCGCACATCCTGGAGGTGCTCCGCAAGATGGAGGAGTCGGACCCCCTTAAATTCCATCCGTCGGCGGGGGGCCTGTCCTTCTGCGAGTACAGCCAGGTGCTGATGTCTACGGAGGCCGTCCTGGCGGGAGACCTCTGTAAGAAGCACCAGACCCGCTGCCGCTGCTCCTGCTCGGACCCGGACGACACACCGCAGCGCCAGCAGCACGTCAACGGTGACGGGCAGTTATGTCCCGGTCACTGCCAGAAGAGCACGGACTCTCCTGTGAAGTGCCAGCACGTCTGCAGCGGTGTCGCCAGGGCCGCCTCCACCCCGAACCAGGCCAAAGCCCCTCCGTCCACGGCGGCGGTGCCCGAACGCCACGCCCGGAGCGCGTCAGCGGAGAAACGGCAGGCATGTGACGAGCACCGGCAACCTATGGATCCTAACTCCTACTTGTCGGTCACAGGCATGGATCATACCAATCTGGCCAATCAGTGCTCGGAGGCGGGATTAAAAACAGGGAAGCTGCAGGAGAGAGAAGAGGAGAGTCGTCTTCAAGACCAACCAGATGTGGACACCAGTTTGTTCACCTCCCAGCTGCCTGTCCCTGGAGCCAAGGACCCTCAGACAGCATCCTGTGAGCTGGAAACCAATGGGTTCCTACTCTCCTCCAATGACAGTGATAATGTCCTCAGTGATGTGGTCATCCCAGAGAAGGACAGTGGCCCGGCAGAGGAGGGGGCTCTCTCAGGCAGAGCCAACGTGGCCCCAAGCCCCGTCCCTTCCTCCTGTCTCAGTGACATCCAAGCCGCTGCCATCAGTTCCCCGTCCAAGATCCTGAAGTTCCTGAAGATCCCCAGCGTGGCGGAGAGGAGCCAGGCAGGGGCCAGCCCCGTCCGCCTGAGCCCCCAGCTCACTCGCACGTCCAAGATCCCCTGCCGCACCAACAACTACGAGGTGTACCACTCCCCCGTGCCCTCCCGCAGAGCCACCACCACGGAGAGGACCAGGCATCCCCCTCCTCCGCCCGCCAGGTCCGAGTCCTACCCGGCCACCATGCACCCAGCCTCGGCCCCAACCTCCCCGCCCCAGCCCGAGGACGCCTGCTCCCCTCCAGCCAAGGAGGTGAACTACAGCAGCCTCTCGTCTCCCGTGCATGGCCCCGGTGGCACCAAGTCGGGCCCTGGCTCTTCGCACAAACCCGGGGCCTCTTCACAGAAGGTGCCGTACTACGAGAACGTGTCGGGACTGTCCACTTCTGCTCGGCTAGAGGAATCCAAGGTATCGGAGATCGTAGATATAACCGCGTCCCCCTATACCCACACAGACGGTGACGGGCAGGTGACTTCACTACTACAGAAGGAGAACGTCCTGTGTCTTCAGCAGCAGCAGTTCTCCCCTGCCTCTGACACCTCCTCCTCTTCCTCCTCCTCCTCCTCCTCGTCCTCGTCTGACCAGGAGGCAAACACCGAGAGCCCAGTCTGGCAGGGCCACAACAGTCTGCCCAACCCCTCGTCCCTCAGAGCAGCTCAGCCCCAGAGCCGCCCGGCTCACTACGCCAGCATGAAGGACAGAGGGTCCCTGGATGCCGCGGAGCACATCACGCCCAACTTTGACCCGTCCCAGTGCCAGGCTCCGGCTCTCCCGGCCAAGAGGCACGACCCCTCCTCTATTCCCAAGAGGCCTCCCGGGGCGGCGGTCCCCGGGAGGCAGCCGGCTGAGTCTAGTCACACATTCAAAGATAGGCTGGCTGCACTTGGCAAGCTGAGGAGCTCAGAGGACCTGCCAGTCAACGTGCTGCTGCCGGTAGACCAGGCGGACCGTCCAGCCCACGAGGGGGGAGCTCCTTGTAGCCTTGACCGGGGAAAGACCGCGGAGAGACCAGTGGATTGTCATGCAGAGGAACCGAGACGGTCCAAATGTACGGAGCCTCTAGACAGTAAGCCTAAAGGGGTTTCCGGTAGCGTTGCTTTAAAGTTCCCCGGTGCCTGTCAGTCATATGATCCGGTCTTCTCCATTGCCAAGGCAGAGCTGGAGACGCTCTCACCCAGAGTGGGCGTGGCTAGGATGGACGGCTCCAAAGGTAAACTGGGACTCCCGTCGCCAAACACTGACACTCCCATCGTTTTACGCAACAACATGAAACACCCGGCTTCCCTTAACCTGTCTCATGGTAAACAACCGGTACCCGGCCCGCCCCACAGCACCTGCAGCCCAGGCAAGGTCCCTCCCAAGTCCCCCTCCAAACCCAGTCAGAGCCTGGCTCCCTCAGCCGTCAGCCGAAGTGGATCGGGGAAACCCACCCTGGAATCCCCGGCCTTGGCCCCAAGGTACTCCTCCAAGTCAGAGGACAGGAGCAAGCTGAACAAGAGGAGAAACGCCAGCACAGCTTACGGAGACAGCCTGCCAGCCCAGAGGCCGGCGTCTGAAACACAGCGAGGGGAGGAGAACAGGCAGCACGGAGCCCTGGTCCAAAGCTCCACCCCTGGCCCCGCCCCTGGCCCCGCCCCTGGCCCCACATCGGCCATCGAGGAGAAGGTGATGAAGGGGATTGAGGAGAACATGCTGAAGCTGGCAGAACAGGACAGAGGACAGGTATACGTGTACGGCCTCCTAACGATGCCACGTTTTTTTTTTATTGTCTCGCCTTTGGAACAGTGTGTAATTAATTCAACATGGCGGGTAGAACGGGTGTCACATATTTCACTGTGTTTGCTGTCAGCAATTTGATACATCTGAACTTTGAACAGGTCACTGAGGTCAAACAGAAGGCCTCTAATGGCATCGCCAGCTGGTTTGGCCTGAAAAAGAGCAAACTCCCAGCTCTGAGCCGCAAACCAGACACGCCCTCTAAGGTCAAAGAGGAGAAGAAGGGCGGAGAGTGGAGGCTGAATATCCCTTCCAAGATGGCGGGGTCCAAGTCTAAAGGAGAGGGGGTTGGGGTGGAGAGCCTGAACATCTCTATGCTGATGGAGAAGGCGGAGGGTCTGAGGAGAGCCCTGGAGGAGGAGAGGGCCTATGTGAACGGGGTGGGTGGGGGCGGAATGGACCGGTCCGGGAGGGGCCACTCCTGCGAGGTGGTGATGGACCAATCGCAGGGCCAGCTGGCTGTGATGTACAGGGGAGCGCGCTCAGACAACTTCATGCAGCAGCTACTGAACAGGTGAGAGATAAAACAGAAAGTGCCCGGATTGTCCGTACAATTGGTTAAGGTTGTATTGGCTTTTGTGTATTCCGTCCTCCTTTGATGTCTACAACTAAATAACATTTCTGTGTACATTGTGTGACTAAAGGGTGGATGGGAAGGACTTCAGTGGCATCAGTGTGGCTCAGAGACGTCTCTCTTTTGACTGCAAGACCTCGAGACCGTTCAGCGGCCATCAGAGTGAAGGCGTCCTCAGTCACACCACCGGTAGAGATGACGTGCAAAAGGTAGTTGAATTCAAATGAGTCTATTTCTTTACTGTTTTAGTGTCCATATGGAACGGTTACAAGTGAGTTAAGATGATCTTTGTCTTTGAACCTTTCCCCTCCGTGTGCTCATTTTGTTAAAGTCGTTTTGAAAACGGTTGTTTTCCTCTACTCAGGGCCCAGACCACCTGATCAGCAACCTCCAATCAGATGAGAATCTAGCCGACCCGGTTCACCCTCAACACTTTGCAGGTAGGACAAAACGCTCAGGTGACTGCCTGTCTACCGAGGACAGGGAGTCCGAACCCTCTTTGAACCCTGTGTCCTTAAGGCCCGGAGGGAAGCGGTCAACAACCGTGTCTTGTGTCCCTTCAGCCTCCGGCGCGTCCACCTACACCCTGGACAGTGGCATCGGAACCTTCCCTTCGCCCGACTACAACGGCGGTGCACCCGGGAGAAGCCTTTCTAAGATGACCGGGGCTGGTCACGGCTCCTCCGGTTCGCCAGGGAGAGCAGGGAGGAAGGCTAGGACCCTGGATAGGGAGCCGTCCTCCTTGGAGCAGTGCTATCAGCCAAACAGAGAGGTGACCGGCCCGGTACTGTATCAGTCTGCGCTGGAGGGGAAAGGCACCAACAGACACACAGCCGGGGTCATTCATGAAGGTGCAGTACTGACGAATGTACACCACCATACATTATGCCAAACACAGTGTATAACACAAATATAAACCACCTCACATTACACTACACCAAAAAAAGTTACACAACGTAATGCCTTTTACAACAATCCAATGATTTGGTGTAAAATTTGGTGCAAACACTAATGAATTTAATTCTGTAATGATGTTCCCGCATGGAGTTTTTTATATTTGATTTTCTAAACTTTGCAGACAAAGAGGCGTTTGGAGCTCACATGCTGTCCCCCCGCTCCAAGACATGGACATTCCCCAACCTGAAGACTCCGGCCGGGCCCTCGGAAATGTACCTCGCGGTGGAGGAGGAAGTGGAGGCAGGCCCCTATGGATCCCCGTTCAGAGGGGTGGGTTGGAGACGCGATAATGTCAGAATGAACATTGCCAATCATTTCATGATAATGTAGTATAAACAATCAGAATGGACATATAAAAATGGGTTTGTGTAAATTGTGACCTCCTACTATTGATTACCTCGCCTCCTTCACCTCCTCCTTATAGAAGGCCTGTGGTCCTCCCGGATCTCATAACGTTGACCCCAGCAGTCTACCAGTGCCGGCCCAGACAGGGCTGAGCCGACGGGGGAAGATCCGCAGCACGCCAGGTGCCCCGGAGACGGGCCTCGGCCGGGAGACAGGCCTGGAGCTAGTGAGGGAGAGGCCTGAGGAGGCCCTCTCCCCCAACCGCCCACAGGTCCTGGAGACCCCAGAGTCGCTCAGTGACTCTCTGTATGACAGCCTCTCTTCCTGTGGTAGCCAGGGGTGACGGGGGAGGCAGAGAGGCCGGTGATCTGGAGAGTTTCACACTGGTGCTGATAGTCCCACCTTGGTAGGACAGGGGTTATGTACTAAGACACACCCTTTTCGCCCTACAGTGCCAACCCAAACTACAATATATTCAGCTTTAACTCTCATTCGATACCACTTTAGCTCTGCGTTAATGCTACTTCAACTCTGCGTTCGATGCCATCGGCCCAGAACTGCCGGAAGACAAACTCTCCCAGCATAAACATGACCAGCTCCACCTGTCAGCAAATTACTGACTTCCAGGCCGACGAAACACATGAAGCTGGGAAAAGGTGTGAAAAGAGTAGAAACGGTGCTGATCACCTCTTAGAGGAAGGACATAAAGGAAAATGGATAATGGCTGTGATAAGACACTGTCCTTTTAAGACTGTCATGTGTGCTTTTTCACCAGCTATGTTTGCATGGTTAACTGGAAAGAACAACCTCTTCTCAGGATAACTACCACCCAATGGATGCAGACTTCACATTGAGGGCTGTATTCAATCCATACTACAGACGTTCAGCGTTGCAGTGTGATTGAAATTCAATGGCAATTTTCCCACATCGGTAGAGACGTTCACGATAAACACTGCAGGTGTTGGCTCAATCGGAAATAACCTCAACATCACACGATCTGTAGCACATCAGTGGCGCAGGATCAATCAGGCCCTTAACATGGTTTCATGACAGGAGGGAGCCGAACAAATATAGTGTGCTAGCCAAAAAAGATCATATTATTGCAGTCAATTGTAAGAACACACTGACGAGACGATAATATCAAACATTCTCCAGTCTGTCTGGAAACATGCAGAAATGTTGTCATATGTTGAAATTCAACCCAGGTGTTGTCTAGTCTTAAACCGGTCCTCCTGTATTTATTAGACAGCAGAGAGCAAGCACTAACTCCACACCCCTCGCAAGTACTCATTAACCAGGCATCCATCTGTATCAGTTTACACAACAACATATGGATTACTTTACATTGAGCTATAAAAAAAAATGAATGTTTATGTGTGTGGGTTTTTTGCTATTGAATGCATATGTTACAATTTTAATGTACACAATTATTTTTTAATGTGTTGAGATTATTTCTCTGTAGTTGCCAAGAAAGCTTGGCAGAAAACGGTGTTTAGTTTAGCTCATCATTCTTCGTAGGTAATATATGCCAGCAATAATATTGTGAAAGCAACGTGGCTACATTATTGTCCAATCAACGTATTATTTAATATGTACCAACTGCACAATTTTTTTTTATATATAATCTTGTGTAAATTCAGTCACCTGGCTCCAATTGATTATTGTTGTCAAAGTTGAACTGCCAAAACATCACAAGATTCTTTTAAAACTGTTTTTATGATTATTTATTGTTCATGTGTTCTCACTAAAGCACAAATAAATTCAAGAAAATTACACCATACACCTTTATACTGAAATGTGTATCTGCAATGAAAAAAACATTTATTGTTTTTACAAATGTATTGGAACACATGTATCAGATAGTTTATCTGTATAAATCTGTATGTTTTTCACAGTAATCAAAATATAAAAAAATGGGGGGAAATATCAACACCATTTGAGAAATCATGCATTAGTATGAATTGGCAGTGAATCAATTCTACATCCTTAAACAGTGTATCTGTCTGGTACACAAACTTAGTCTAACCATAAAGTGCATTTATTGAATCATCATTAAAAATTATCTGGATTATCAAACCAGTACCAAGAGAGGGATTATGTCACCTTTCAAGGTGTGATAAATGGAGAAAATGATAATAATCAGGAAACTCAAGGGGAGGTTCTTATCAAAGACCTGCCAATGGTCTGGATGTCTGTCACATCCCTTACATAACTAAACTGGTCTGGATGTCTGTCACATCCCTAACAAAAAAGGAAACTGGTCTGGATGTCTGTCACATCTCGTACATAACCTGAACTGGTCTGGATGTCTGTCTGTCACCTCCCTTACATCAACTAAACTGGTCTAGATGTCTGTCACATCCCTAACAAAAAACAAAACTGGTCTGGATGTCTGTCACATCCCTTACATCAACTAAACTGGTCTGGATGTCTGTCACATCCCTTACATCAACTAAACTGGTCTGGATGTCTGTCACATCCATTGCATAAACTAAACTGGTCTGGATGTCTGTCACATCCCTTACATCAACTAAACTGGTCTGGATGTCTGTCACATCCCTTACATCAACTAAATTGGTCTGGATGTCTGTCACATCCATTGCATAAACTAAACTGGTCTGGATGTCTGTCACATCCCTTACATCAACTAAACTGGTCTGGATGTCTGTCACATCCCTTACATCAACTAAACTGGTCTGGATGTCTGTCACATCCCTTACCCAAACTAAACTGGTCTGGATGTCTGTCACATCCATTACATAAACTAAACTGGTCTGGATGTCTGTCACATCCCTTACCCAAACTAAACTGGTCTGGATGTCTGTCACATCCATTACATAAACTAAACTGGTCTGGATGTCTGTCACATCCCTTACATCAACTAAACTGGTCTGGGTGTCTGTCACATCCCTTACATAAACTAAACAAATGTTTTGGGTATGGCATTAAAAAATAAATCAAAATCATAAGTATGAAAAGTATTAATTTCCAAATATTCAACCAGCCTGCTAAAAAGTGCCTCATTTTATTTTGGCACAAAGAGCACACATTTTCTGCTAGGACAACCACTCCTCCTACAGGACAAGCACAATCACTGCAGCAGAAGCCTAAAATACAACCTTGATTACAACCACAAACCAGAGGGGAAAAGACCATAAATGTACGTTCAATTAACAACAGCATTGCCGACAGACTTGGTTGCTGGTTCTGTTCTTTGTCAGATTCTTTTTTATTTGAATCTCCAATTGGATTTCTTTCATCTACTTCTTTTCTTTCTTCTTGCCCTGAAAGCATAACAGGTTATAACAATTTGAATATTGTGAAACATGTTAAAATAAAACTCTTGCCAATTGTTGTTTGGATGCGGATTGGATCAGCTTGGGTTTAAGACAGAAAAGTCAATCAGACCAATGACTTCTGATTCAACTGTGCCTGTGTAGAGTAACGTGTACAATATAAATTCTCCAATCATCAGAAAAGGATAGCGTAGAAAACTTCCATTGCTCAGCCATTCAATAGAAACCCTGTCATCTGCTAGCTAGCCAACTTCAGCTCACACAAGCCACATGCAATGACAATGCCTGGCTGCATTTCCATTAGCATTAGCATGTCTGTTGGCAGCGCTGTTCACAGGTGAATGGGCGGATTGACTCAATGCAATTTGACTTGCGACTCTGTTCACGACACAGCATTGCCTCGCAAACCTTATTTCTTACATGAACAGTACAAGAAAGCTTGACCATCTTTCTGTAATTTAAATCACCTTCTCCCTTATGGCAAGAAGAATCATGAGTTTCCTGAAGATTGTCACAAAGTCAAGGAACAGCTCCACACAATGCCTTTAAATCGGAAAAAATAAAACAATTACTTAATTACCGTATATTTACAAGTGAAAGGCTTTATTAATGCTCAGCATTTGTTAAAAATGTGGAAAAGGCCTCACCAGATGTAATCCTTGTCTCCGTTCTCTGCTTTCTCAATGATGAGTTGAGTGTCGAACAGAACAAAGCCACACATAACAACAAGCCCCAGGTACATGTGAGCCTGTGGGCAACAAGGAGACGCAGCATCACATCCAGATCCCTTTGCCAGCACCTCCTCACATAAGAAACCACACACACACACCACATACACACCACATGCACACGTGGATTTACTTCACACACACGAGTCATGACAGATTGGAACATCAAAGCTACCTTGAAGAGGACCACTGATCCAAAAAACATGTTCACCACAGACACCAAGAACACTACTGACAATCCAGACATCAGTGTCCCTGAATAAACAACGAAGAGAATAATAACACATAAACTAAGTGAATCTCACCTTTTCAATAAAACACACAGGTTATCTCAGCTAAATGAATATTATTTCGGTACTATTTAAACCGTGAATGCCTTCTAAAGTAGCAAAGGGGTATATGTCTAGTAAGCTGAGGTGTTATAACAACCAAATAACTAACTATGCTCCTAATGCAGATAGTCAGTGGTACAGTAGATGGAGGTACCTCCTAGGAAGAGGTAGCTCCTGCGCTTGGCATAAAGGGCACTGACGGTGAAGCAGATGAAAACCATGGAAGTTCCCAGAAAGGCTGTCACAATGATGCTAGAGAGAGATGGGGCACAGGTTGGACACAGTTAAAAGCAACGTACAAATGCATGCAATTGAAATGCTCAACAAATTCCTAAGCAATGAATGCCAACATTACGGAACAACACACTGGTGTTCTACCTTGGGTTAATAGCAATGACAAAGTCCATTGTCGGTCCAAGGCCAACACCTGGTGAGAAAGAAAAAAGGCAATTTTACCAAGTAGCAACGACGTGCGTAGAATTCTTCATCTATACAGAGCTGAATTACATGGAGGACTAGCAGAGATTGCCATCTAGAGTCTCAAGATTACCTGTGAAGAAAGCAAAGCCTGCCAAGATGGCCAGTCTCTTCCTCTCGGTCTGTGAGTCATGTGGTGTCATGGACAACCAAATCATCATTCCCAGCGATCCCAGAAGAGACAGAAAGCCACCCTAAAGAAATATAATATTGAAAACTGGCGTTTCAAATCGGATAAAGTGTCACCATTGATCGGCAACACATATTACTTAATTTGACATTTGTTATGGGTAGGGTACTGTTTACCTGGCCCCTAGTGTCCTCTTAGCTTATATTCCTGTCCCTGTGTCTTTGTGGTATGTATCCTGATAGGATAACCTCATAGCGATTTTCCAATCACAATGATTATGCAAATACAATGTTTTTTGGGGTGTTAGAGATTGGTACTCAAAATGCAGTTTACCTGAAAGAGCCTTGTGACAACGTGGACATAGGAACCAGCTGCTGCCACAAACAAGCAAACTGCCAGGCTGGAGTACACATTCTTCAGGTGCAACTGGGTGAATTGGGAACTGGGAAAAACAGTTACCATGTCAGTAAAAAGCTCGCTGGGCTAGAACAAGATCTGGATTTAAACCTCTTAATATTTACAAGCTATACATTTTTCAGTAGATCATTGCTAAATGTTCCTTTATACCATTTGAGGAAGTATAGTCAGAGCATCATAGAAGTAAACAAACCTGCATTTTCATAAGTGGATAATGTATTTTTACATTATAACATGGCAAAGGTTATTTGTCTGTCGTATCAGTGCTTTCAGCCTCTTACAGCACAGGTACCAAACTACGCAAAGATTTGCATTTCATACTCAAGCGTAAAGCACTGAGCGCATATGCTAAATGTCAGATGTGTCATAAGGTCCCACCAAAGCTTCCAACCAATAAACATTCAGGATTCGAAACACCGGGTTTATAGAAAGTCTACACCGGGTAGACCAAACGTTTTATGCGGATTAGCTGAAAGCCGTGATTCGAGACCATATACCACAGTGTGATGAAAAATACTGTTCCAGCTGGGTGGGTTTTGAAGCATAAGGCAAGTCCTGGTTTGTGGTATACCAACAACATACTATGGCAAAGAGCTGCATCAATGAACTCTGCCTTGCGTAGTGCATGACAACAATCCTTGTATTCCTATATTGGCCCAATCCCCTAACCATCGTGCATTACTGTTTCATTGTCTGAATTAAAACATAATTTACATGAGTTCTGCTTACATTTGGGAGAACTTGAGAAGAGCATCCACATTTATGCGGCGGTCGAACACGTTCATGTTGATGTATACGGTGTCTTGACAGATCTAAAAACAAGCAATTTAACAAGATATTATCACTATGTCCTCTGCTTTAGCTGTAAACGGTATATTAATCTCGGTGATTAGTGCATTATAAGTGTCACATATACATGTCACATGAAATGTTGCTAACGTCCTCTTTTTTAGTCCGTATCTAGCAGTCGGAGAACTAAATCGTCTCATTCTCAAAATGAAAACGCACTGGAAAACGCTTGCGCCACACAGACCAGCTTTCATGTAATATAAAATGGATCCGTCTTTATTTACCGAATGGCAAGCACGGTATCTTTTAACTTTCTAGTAAACAAAGACAAAATAAAAATAAAAAAATGAACCAGTCAGGCGCCCGATAAATGAGAAAGTAGCCGTCCTCTTGGGGTGGTAGTTTTTGTTTATCTACGTCACTAACCAACAAACTAAAACTGAAATACTTTTCGATGACACTAGGCTAACCACTAATAACCAACACACACTGACGAAGTTATATTTCAAAACTGCGGTAGGATATGCCGATACTAGAGGATTCTACGATAGCTATCAAAAACTAAATATGTTTCAGAAACATATATTCAGAAACCAAAGTATGACCCCCATTTATACAGCAAGGAAATTTAAATCATCACAACGAATGTATGTAAAACACTTCTCGCTTGCTAGCCTGCCAGCCCAGACTCTAACTTAAAATAGCTAGATAGCTATCTAAAGTAGTAGCTCGAACATTTCAGGTACATAATCAATTTATAATAAAAACAAACGTATACCTAAATGTACTTGCCGCACAGTAGTCAGGCATATAACCAGAAAACGTTTTAAAGTATTTCTCCAACTTTCGGTCAGTTCCCTGTTTACTATATGTAGCTGGCTAGCTACGTGTCGATCGATTGAGCGTTGCAACGTAGTGACATCACTTAGGAAAATGACTAAGTAAATCTCTTGGATTTTTACAGCCTATAGCTACAACGGCCTACAGTATTTAAATATTGTCATTTTCTTCCACAAACCTACTACTATTAAGTAGTTATAATCAAACTTTTTTGGCCATTTTTAAGTCCTTGCGGTCTAACATTAAAAACATCTGTGTTATTATAACAAATGTTATTGACACAATTTAAAAACCATATTTGTGAATACATATGTTTATTAAAATTGGTTCACATTCATTCAACATGTAGCCAAGATAAACTTTAAATACAAAAGTGATTGTACCCACGTAAAATAATCTTTGTTTTGATCATTACTTGTGTTGGGGTATAAACAATAGCAATGCTAAAACAAACCTTTACATCCATCACCTGAACTTGGTTTTGGATAGGTAAATGTCTTTGGTTTCACAAAAGAAATAAAAAGACATAGTAAGGTTCGAGTATAAACACAGTGTCAAAATCGGCAGATGTTTTGTGAATATTATGAATAAACCTCTTTGGCAAACATTACACCAATTGCAATAAAATGCATATAATGTCAGAATGAAGTACCAGAACAACATAGTTTTCTATACAGTACTTGACCACACACACCAAACAGCACAAGAGGGCCCACATGCGTATCTGCACAAGACGTGCGTTAAGTCTCTGACTGAATTGAAAAGGCACAGTTATCATTTCTTTTAGCACAGTCTTACATATGAAAAACAAGTGCAAGTTTTGTCATTTTCCAGGAAAAAGATCCCAAAAGAAACTCGATAAACTTTCTTTAAGCCTCATACCGTCACATTATGCCCATTATTAATGGCATTGACAATACATTTATATAATGTTTCCAAAACCTAGAGTCTAAAATACAAGACTTGATTTACATGGAGTGGGTCTTTTGCTTTTCTTTTTTTTTACCATTTACAGTAGATAACACAAATGTTTACATTCACTACACATCAGGGACACATAGCACTTAAGTACTGACTAGTTGTATACCAAGGAAAATTTAAAGATACATTCTGTTCAGAATCACCTGGAAATCTAGATATGACTGTGTGACCCGTATTACTAGTAACAGTGTAATCCACCATGATTGCAGAAGAGGAATGCATAGTAGAAAAAAACTTGACAAAATACGAATAAAAAAAAAAGTTTGAGCTGCTTGGTTTCTCCAGTTGGTTTAAGAAAAGGCACAATGATACAAGTGTCCTGAGTAAGTGTCTAGTTTGGCAAAAGTAAACACTATTCGTATTAATTTGAAGTGTTTGTACTGAACCATATTTTGGCAGTTATTTTTCAGCGGTATCAGACAGAGCTTGACAGTTGAGGACAGGCCTTCAGAATGTTATCAAGTGTTCATTTGAACCGGATACAGTGGCTTGTAAATCAATTTCTAAGGTTGTGAGCTTGGCAGTGGGAGACCAGGGTCTTCCGGACTCCATCACGGTGCTCGTAGCTCTCCCAGCTTGGTGTAGACATCCTCAGCCTGACTTAGGTCCTCAAAAACGGGGAGCAGGTGGAGCAGCTCCACATCCTTTACATCATCAAACCAGGACAAAACCGGAACCTGAGGAGAAACCAATCACTTACTAATGCTTTGTATTACGATGAACTATATTCTTGCCAAATACTAGATTTACATTTTAATTACTTAGCAGAATCTCTCAACCAGAGCAACAAACAGCTGTGAGTGCATACTTTTTATTTCCCACCTGTCCGCATTGGAAATTGAATCCAGAAATATGGCATTGCAAGTGACACCCTCTACCAACGAAGCTACACAGGATCCAACTTACAAAATGTACATAACATATAATTTGCAGGGGGGATATTATTGGAACTTTGTTTATTTTACCAGTGAACTACCAGAATGTTCACTATGAACATTTATTAAAATCTTATTGAGTGGCCTTTTATGGTACGTCATATTATTACATATGTACACTAAAAGTTTAGGCTCACTTAGAAATATCCTTGATTTTGAAAGAAACATATATTTTTTTATAAATAACATAAAATTAACAGAAACAGTTCACACAGTAAATGACTACTGTAGCTAGAAACGGCATCTTTTTTATGGAATATCTGAATAGGCATACAGAGGCCCATTTTCAGCAACCATTAGTCTTGTGTGGTGACGGTACGTTGTGTTTGCTAATCCAAGTTTATCATTTTAAAAGGCTAACTGTCAGCATTGATAAAAACCGTTGGGCTGATTAAAGAAGCAATATAACTGAGAAACAAAGGCAATTCCATTGAGAAATTGCCAAGAAACTGAACATCTTGAAACAAAACTGGTTCATACTAAAACTGAAACCGATAGAAGAGAAAGAGGGCAAATACATTAGAGTCTCTAGTTTGAGAAACAGACACCTCACAGGCCTTCAACTGGCAGCTTAATTAAATAGTACCCGCAGAACGCCAGTCTCAACGTCAACAGTGAGGAGGATGGGTGCCTTCCGGGTGCTGTTCTTCGAGGCAGAATGGCAAAGAAAGGGACATAGCTCAGACTGGCCAATAAAAAGAAAAGCGATTGCAATAAAGAAACATGTACTGAGGTGCTAGACGACTCTGCCAGACCATTAAGTGCTGTTTGTCAGATGCATGTTGTGTTGTCACCACAAAACTATGTTTTGTTTAATTTACGTATACCTATTTGTTGTCAATATATTTTTTGTCAGACTTGGGTCAGGTTCCGAAAAATGTAAATAGTTGGAAGAGTTGCATAGTTAAAAATTATACAACTGTTGATAAGATGCTCTTTTTAAATTAGGCTAATTTCCATTGATTTATATGTTTACATATAGACATAAGTTATTTAAGTACTCCTGGCAAAAATTCAGATGGACTACCGTCTAAAGAAGTCCCAGTAACGTTGGCGAAATCTGAATAAATGCTAAACTCACAGCGTTCTCTGGGTGGAAGATGTAGGAGGCGGGAGAGTTGTCCAGTATGAGGGTCTTATGGAGTTCCCGGCCCAGCAGGCTGAGGTCTTTGACGTAGCAACCCTGATGGAACACACACGACTCCCGGAACAACCGAGTCCGGAACACCCCGCACTGATCCAACAGGTCCGTCACCGGATCTGCGTACTTGGGAACGGCGAGGAAGAAGAGTAAAACGAAGATCCCATGGACAGGGAAGGGTTAAAAGGGGCTGAAGCGACGGGAGTAAGGTCAGGACTTACAGCTGCCATGACAGGTTCAATGTACTAATGATGTAACTATGTATTACAATGTATGCTAGATAATAGGCATCTCCTCGAAGGAAATGTAAGTGCTAAAAAAGGCTACAGAGAATGGGTTAATTAATGGATTTTGAAAAATAAAAACAAATAGGGACAATATCATGTCAATAAAAGGTTTTGTTTGGTCTTTTCAGCGTACCTTAGCAAGACTTGCAGTGAACAGAATACACTCAAACAGCTCTCCCATTCGTCTGAGAAACTCATCCACATATGGCCTTTTCAGCACATACACCTGAAAACCAATACCAGTAAAGTCTTAGTTAGACCTTAGCATAGAGTGGCTCCTACATCTGAGTAGTAACACAGTAAATGTAATTTATTTTAAAGTAATGAAGTATATTTTGAAATTGAACAGTAATAAAGCATCTGGAAGAAAAGATTTGGAAGGTTGCAATAACTCTTCGTCCACTTTTCTCCAATCCAGTGTCCATTTTGTGTCTGTATTAGTTGCTGGTGGCCAATTCCTGAAACAAGTAATCAAGAATAGGCCGTGCAGGTGTTAACCAGCCTATCCTGGATTACTTGAACCAGACGCAGGCCCATGGAGAGGATTCCTGAACAACAAAATGGTCTACGTAGTTTTGCATGTACAGCTGGCCCCAGTACCTTTCAGTACAAAGTTTAAATATTATCTCTTGAGGATTGCGCTTGTTTACTTCACTTTCTAGTCAACTGTACTTTTGTCCAGCAGAGGGCTCCTCGTGGCCACAAGTATCATCTGTCCCAAGGCCCATCTCGTTTTAATCTTGACCAAACCCTGCAAACAACACACACACACACACACAGACCTTTGCAAGCACACATCAGCATATCCAGATGAGAGGTTTTACCTGGTGTGTGGTTCCCTCAATCTCCACAGGCACTATGAAGTCTGCATTACTAATAGGCTGAGGAGAGAAAGAGCACATTGGAACATTGTTATGGTATTTCCGGCCATTACATTGATACTCGGGGGCCGGCTCTGGACATATGCGACATAAGCTGTTGTTTAGGGGCAGCCGGCTGTTTAACTGTTCTTACCCTTGTTTTGTCAGCCCCTCCCACAGTTTGACAGTTAGCTCCATTTTAAATTGGTAGTTCGTACAGCAAGTTATCCAAATGTAGAAATATATAAATATTTACAAGAAAATATATTTCCGCGCTTGTTATTGTAAAGGTGGTTAGCGTGTAAATTGGAGATTTGTTCATAATGCAAGTAAATTCACCAAGCTGTTTATTTGGAATTAATTACATTTGATTAAACAACCAAACATTTAAAATATATGTTTTGAAAAACACTGCTCATAGCTGTGTAATAGTTTCTTGCGATCAATAGATTGGCCAATTAAATCTCATGCCAGAAGGGGGCCACTACAAAACAAAAGACAGTAACACCTCCATTCATACCGTATGTCATTACAAACCAAACTTATTTTCTTGAAATAGACATTTTCATTTATTTTCTTCAAGTACGGCCATTGCTAAAACCAAATTCGGGGGTAAATGTATTTACTACAGTGATGTGTCTTGGCAATCTTTAATGTGCTACATAAAATTGTATCTTAATTGCAGAAGATTTCCAATATTCACCAGCAGTAATGACAGAATGATGCTGTTCCAATTTATTTCTAAACTGCCAGTGTTTTGATTGGTTTAGCTTTTTTCCCACTGACTTACTTGCCCCCTGCTTAGTGTGGTTGTCAAAATGTGAACCCTGGTTTGATTGGTGGCTGGGGCAAAAGGCCAATGAAGAATCATTGTTATTCCCTGGTTGCTAAATTCAAATCTCTGTAAAATATATATTTAAAAAAAATAACAAGTAACCAAAATGTAATTATTACTAGATACATAACTAGACACTGTGTATATAATTCCACTAACCAGCCGATACACAAAACATGTTTTATTCAACATTATAATTCACATAAGTATTCATATTCACGTTACTCATATTGTCTTTTATTTGACCAATACTCTTTAAAAAGGGTGGCTACCTTGAATGAGCTATGCACCAGTGTTTCATCCAGGTCTATGACCACACAAATCTTGCCCTGATCCTGTGGTCCCATTTCAGGCAGCAGGCTGGGCCCAGGAGACAGCTGTGGCTGGGGAAGAAGACATGGGCACAGACAGGGTCAGTCGAACTGGCCCAATCTAGAGTCAGGACCAACCAGAACGCTACAGAGAATTCTTGGAGAACAACACACCGGGCATCTCACGTGCTTCATAAACCTTTCCTTACTCTACAACCTCAGAGAATAAATGCCCTTTTATGAAGCTCTGCCAAATCAATGATATCATCCAGAGTAATAGCAATACTGTAACAGTACACGGAGAACACAAAAAAGAAACCTGCACAAGATTCCATTCCGTGACCTGGCCAACACGGGCCGCGACACCTTCCCCCACGTCACATGGCCCGGGGGAAGCAATGTGAACCCAGATGAATCTCATTAGGTGGCGTTACACGGGGCTAGCGGCCGACTACATCTGGCAGCTACTCTGGCCACAGAGACACTGGTCGCGCATTTAACACGTCTCGAGTCTCGTGCGTGAACCGACAAGCCCTCGCCCCCGTTATCCGCCCTCCGCACCTCGGTTTGGCCTCGGCCAGGTCAGGAGACCAGGGTGTTAATTGGTGTCCAGAACAGGTGCAGCAATCAACTCCACCTCGCGTCGTGCTTGTTACGAAACACCAGGCGGTGAGCCCACACACTCTGCCAGTACAAAAGGTGTGTTCAGGCTAGGATTGCTATCAGCATCCTGTTTGGTTTTTTTATGGCCGGCTTAGTGATATTGTTTAACTGTTAAATCTATGCCGAGGCTGTTAAACATGTGATGAGGAAGTTTCGTTGTAAAATAAAGTGCCCTGAGCTTGACAGTAATTTGAGTCTGCTGAACTATACACACACAAGAGTATCACATCCTAAAAATCAGTCCAAGGCATGTTGGAAACTGCCATATCAAACAAAACGAATTTGCTTTACGGTGCCAAAAATGGTTTGCAAACACAGCTAAATACAAAATTGCACGTTTTAAACAGTAAACAAGCGCCAATGTTCTATTTTTCAGATGGATGATTACAACAATGCAGCTGAAATGCTGACTGGAATAAATTACGTTACCTTGACAACATCCCCATTGTCCTCTGGTTCTAGCAAAGCATCTTGGGAAGACGGCAATGGTTTGGGGACATCCTGTGCTTCTCTGAGGCAACAGAAAAGTGCTTTAAAGATATTACAGCTCCTTGGCTTCCTTGGAGAACAGGTCACCTGCCCTGTCACAACAACAAAAAAACAAATAATGCTTTGAATGCCTGTAATACATACGATCTGGCACAATCAAGCCTTTGTTGCAAACTCAGAAGAGATGGCTTTGCCCCAAATTAAATACCATCCACCAATACATTATGCTGAACCCCACTTCAATGAAGTATCTTGGATCCCAGGTTGATATAGGGTGAGGGAAATGCGTTTTTTGATAAAGAAGGAGGATTTCACAAATGTTTTGAGATATATAGTTACTGCACACATTTAGAATGAACTCATTGCTCCCTTTACAAAAGGCTTCCCTCTACACTACAGGGAGCCACAGCCAGATCCCTTCCTCTCCCACTCTCACTCTCTCTCTCTCTCTCACATTCTCTCTCTCACTCTCTCTCTCACATTCTCTCTCACTCTCTCAATCTGTCTTTAACGAGGATGTTGCTGTTGGAAGCGGCTGGTACATGTTATATAATCACAGCGAGGGCGGGAAAACCCACACTCTTCGGCGGACAGGGACCGAGTCTCAAATGACAGCCTATTCCCTACAGGGCTCTTGAAAAACTGCAGGGACCTCTATAAGGAGCAGGGATCTGCCGTACGAAACACAGACAGAAAACATTCCAGCCATTTCACCGACTCTCCTGGAGTGCAGCGAGCTGAAACCAGTCGCACCTCCATGCTCCAAAGCCCCCTTTGATCAGTCAGTGTAAATATCTGTCCCAGTTCACAAACATTCCATCACAGGGGGGGAAGCACAGTCTCTGGTTGGATTTTCATGGCTCATATGCAAATTAATTGCATATACAGTTCTGACATACAGAACATTCATGGCTGCACTTACTAAAGCTATCAAAACGAAGCAATATTTTTTTTTATATATACATAAACTTGAACAGTGTGCATGCTTTTACAGCAAATCTTCCGAAGACTTGTTCACACAATAAAAGTCTTGAACATTCTCAAGACGCTCGACGTATTCTAAGTGCTGGCAGCAAAGGAGAGTCAGTTCCCACACGTCCTTAATTCAAAGAATTCATTTCTCATACCCCCAACAGAACCATGCCATCGGGTGGGATCGTGCAGTATGGCGTTTTACTTCTAAAATGTGTTTTGTGAATGTTATTTGCACTATGGACTACAAGATTCCATATGCAGAGTTCCCAGAGTAACTTTCAAATCACCATGGTCTGCCTATGACATGACAGAGATGACCCTGGCCCGTGTTTCATATTTCAACAAATCGCAACACCTTTTTGAAAGAGCACAAATATTAGGACTTTGAAAACAACTCGTGAAGTTAGATCTGAACTTTAGCATTAGTTGTTGGCATACTGTGTTATGCACGGTTATGAATGTGTTATGAAGTCCCTTTATGTGGGTCCCCTTCAAAATAAGGGCTTACTGAAATTGTTTAGGGTGGACCAGTGTAGGTATATTGTCCCTTAATTGAAAAGTAAAATGGATGTGTTGATTGTGGTCCTTAATGAACACAAATGTATTATAGTATCCCCAAGATTGGATGGGGGGGGCAGCACGTCCATTCGTAGCGCTTTTAAAGCGGGAATCCTGATGATAAACAAGGTCAAAGTGTATATCCTGTCAGTGTTTTGGTTCAACGAAGAAATATAACAAATAATTACAGAAATTACAACGTTTTGACGCTATAAATTGTTTGTTTCAAATGTACATTGTTTATTTACATTGAGAGCAAAACAATTAGGGTTCTGATGGGGCATGTTTGTTGAAATAAAAAACGAGTACCCCTTCATTAGGCAAAAAATAAATAATTTTCTTTAAAAATAAATTGGCATATATTAATTTATAGTCAAAAAAATCGATTTAGCTACACAGAATATTGGCATACAAATGTGAGAAAAGCCTATCAAATCAACATTTGTATAAAAGAGAACATTGTCGACAAGGTACTATATATTTCTCCGCTCATAAAAAACATTATAGTCCTTCTGCTCCCATCCTACATAATCAGGTATTTTAAGATCACTATAATCATACAGCATTAAGACCCTACCCTTTAATTCAAACCCGAGTACCCGCTACAAGCATAAAAACAACGAATCTTCAAAACCGCGCTTTACAATGGGCGGCGGAAAGAGGGCGTGTGCTAAGGGGTGTGTTTGTGCATTCCGCTGTCTCCAACGACCGCAGCACCTGGCATATCTACGGTGTGTCTTCTCATCTTTCAACAGCAAACGTTTTAGATTCAAGTGCTTACAACCAAACGCAAATTATACATCATACACCTGCCAATATTTATACTGTTTTAGGCCTGTGATGTGAAATTTTTGCTAATGACATTCGGGTAGTACCCTTACAGGCGCGCATTGATCTGCCTTGATGTGTCTCAAGCCTGAGCTTGCGAACAAAAACAAGACATGGCTGTGCTGTTGTGCATGGCTGGAAGATAAGATAGCCAAGATAAACACGGGGCTATGCTAAGTGAGGAGGTTGTTTGGTGTAACATTTTACGCGCGAAATAATTGTTTTAAAATCATTATCATGAATAGAAAATAAACATGTTTTGAACAATGATGAACAGTCGTCAACAAACACTGCAATTTTTTCCGTCTTCGATTTGTGTTGACCTAAAAGAAATGCATTGCAGTTTTTCAAAAAGGCTTTTTTTAATTTGAGGTGATTCTCCTTCCAAATTACACAGGTGTTCCATAACACCTTAAAATGCATAAATGTTCGGCATCAGTTGCATTACGGCTTAAATCCTAAACAAATATAACATTTGCATTCAAAACAATGTTCGTACATGCCAGATATGTACACATCCGACCGTAAAGAACGACAGTGCACTCCAGAATGTCGCGCGCAATACAACATTGGAACTGTCAAATGGACGCGCTGGGAACATGTTTACTACCTCGGCGCTCGAGTACATGAACTTGAATTCTTAACGAACCTCCTAAATATCCAACCAAAACCATAAATTTTATTCGGATCCATGTGTAATTAGAACACCAAATGAAAGCCGGAGCATATCCTATTCTTACCTGTTTTCGATGACAATGTAATGTCTTCTTTTTGCACTTGAGTGATGATAGAACTTTCCATCTGACAAGCACAGAGCCCTCAAAATCCAATCCGTTCCCCAAACAGAGATAAGCAGCCTTCATTAGATTATATTGACAAGTTACAAAATGAATGCCTTGATAACTGTCATTCGTGGGTGTGCTGGATCTGACAGAGACTAAAATTCATAAGCAACAATGTTTCTCTATTCCTCGCTTCTTCTGTTTTCCACACATGGGAGGGGCCGGCCGCTTAGATATGTTTTCTTCTTCGCGATTCCCTCTACTGCGCGTCTCGTCTTACTTTATCGCTAGTAGCTTATATTTCTGAACCGAACGGCCCCTTCCTGTCTCTGCGAAGTCCTCACTTCTCGCTCTAACAACATGGAGAATCCAGACGAAAGAAGAAAAACAACCGATGAAATGGGGCAAGGGGCGGTTTCAAGTTCCCCTTACTACAGAACAACAACACCGACAAATTGATAGGTTTATTACGCAGAGATGTGAATTCAAACGGTTTGTTTTGGCTGACATATTATTTAAAACCAGAAAATGTTTTGAATAGAATTTATTGTTGAACGTGAGATTCTTTTCTTCGGTGCTTTGTTTTTCTTCGTCCGTGGCTTCAATGGGCGCCTTAAAACCGTTTGCTAGTTTCGGATTGGATCTTTGGAAAGTGGGAGTTGCAAAGGCATTCCTCTCTATTCTACCCGCCACACCAAAAACATTCCAGCGCAGGTTTTGTCTCAAATCGAGGGATTATGCATATATGATTTCAATCAACTGCATAATTAGTAGTATAGGCAAAACAATCTACATACAATACTAATAATAATGATAATAATACGTGTTATAGTTATACAACTCAATGATTATATTAATGCAAATGCTTGAGTTGATCTTGTTATTCGTAATAATATTAACCGTGAATTAATTGAGATAGACCGTTCCTATTTTTTTCTATACATTTATTCAAACCCTAAAAGTAGTTAACTAGTGGTATGCATATAAATATTTACTCTTTACCTATATAAACTTATATTGCTATATTATTTTCAAAGTAACTATTGTATATCAAGCAAACTACTAAACCATAAGCTAACTGAAAAGTCATAGGACATGAAAGAATAGATCAATTTGGGGTCATTAATTAAAATAATTGTTTCCTATTAAAAACCGAAAAAATGTTTCTAGTCGTTTGAAAACGAAAGTATTGTTTACTTCACCTACTTCACCCATATCAAATTTTCTTGAAAAAGAGTAATGACCAAAAAAGCTATTCAGTAAGTAATTAATTACTGAAAACACCAAAAATATTTGAGTTGAAACTACCAGTAAGGTAGTGTAAAATGTGATAAAAATCAAGCGGAACTAAGTATGTCGTTCAATATACGCCAATAGTAAATACGAACTTTTTTCTAAAGAACAAAAGAACACCATATGTGATCATTTTCTTATTAAGAATGTTTTTTTGCATATAATAATAATGTTAATTTTTTAGCTTTTTTCTGAGTTTTACCACGTAGCTGAATCTTCACAATTCTAATTACCTCCTGAGTTGCAGTATTTCAATTTCCGATTTTTCAATTAAAAGATTAAGCCAACACCACAGAACACAGAGAAATGTATTAACAAAATGAACACATTTGTTTCTACATAGAGACAAAGATATCTCCTATTGCATTTTATAGATAAAAAAAATACCTATATATATATATATATATATATATATATATATGAAAAGACAGAATTTGTAAGTCAGGTTAGTCATAAACAATAAACACTGGAGCTGAGAGAAACTCAGTGGCCCTACTGCCAAAATCATGGATCGGGATCAAAACCCAAACCACAAAACCAAATCTGAGGCATAAACAAAAATGGCCCAGCTGGTTACATTCCTGCATTTGGGCGTCTTTACGCTGCAACACCGATATTAGCATGAACTGGATAACCTATCAGAAGTCATGAGGTTTGAACTTCATGCCACTTATTGTTCAAATCAAACTTAAAAAATGTTTTCTCTGTGCTCGTTTTCTGGATGTGCTTTCTTATCGGCCTGCTTTTCAGTTGCTCTCCCCTGGTCATGTTTCCTTTGCATTCCTCTAAGCTATAAGAGTGTGGAAAGGAAGAGGGAGTCTCGCAAAGAAAACAACTGAAAAGGAGGGAGCTATGGAGGGTGTCTCAGAAGAGACTCAGAGAAGACAGCTGAGTCTCAGAGAGAGAGATTCACAGAGAAAGAGACTCAGAGATGACAACTGAATCTCAGGGAGAGATTCACAGAGAAAGAGACTCAGAGATGACAACTGAGTCTCAGGGAGAGATTCACAGAGAAAGAGAGGGCATATGAGAGTCTCATTGATCGGGACTGAGATTAAGTCTCAAAATTCATAGATAAAAGATTTAGTGAGGACCAATGAGAAACCCAGAGAGTGACAGTGTCAGGGAGAGAGACTGAGAGTGACTCTGAAGAGCCGCGAGAGACTCAGAGAGTCTTAGGTAGAGTAAGAGAGACTTGAATAGACTCAAAGAGAGATTCAGAGATGTTTTGAAAAAGAGAGTTAGATATTTTTGAAAAGTATCTCAGATAGAGGGACTGACATACAACATACATGCAGTTTGTTCCATTTATAACAACAATACAATATCTGTCATCAATTTGGCATCTTTATTTCAAAACCCCATTGTTTTTCTGTGGGAAACAATCTTCACCACTAGTTGAGACGTGACAAAAACTAATCAAACATTAGAAGTGAATAAGAACACAAACACAACCAAAGACAATCAAAACCCTGTTTCCACAAAAGTCAGGAAGCTGCGTAAAATGCAAAATAAAACATAATACAATGATGCGCGAATCCCTGTATTGAATAGACAATAGTACTAAAACAACGTATCAAATGTTGAAACTGAGAAATGTTATTGTTTTGGGAAAAATGTAAATGCCAGCTACACTGTGCTGTGTCACCTCTTTGGGAACCGAGGAGACCAATTGCTGTAGTTTTCAAGGGGAAACGTTTTGCAATTCTTTGTTGTTTTTAGCTGCTCAACTGTGTGGGTTTCTCCGCATTCTCTAAATCCTTTAACAATATTATGTACCATAGATGTTGAGATCCCCAAACTCTTTGCAATTTTATGTTGAGAAACGTTATTCTTAAATTGTTGCACTATTTGTCTGCGCAGTCTTTCACAGAGGGGTGAACCACTCCAGATCCTCACTTCTGACAGAACTATTCCAGGATGACCATTTAATACCAATCATGTTACTAATCTGTTGCCAAGTAACCTGATTAGTTGTATCATATTTCACCGAGTTTAGTTTGTTAGTATCCCACACATTTTCTAGTCTTTTGTTACCTCTGTCTCAGCATTTTTTAAACATGTTACTAGCATCAAACTGTGGGCATATCTCTGTGGGCATATCTTTTTCTTTTTTTAAGAAACAATACCATTTCTCAGTATTAACATTTGATATGTTGCCTTTGTACAATGTTCTATGAGAAATAGGGTTTAAATGATTCGCACGTTATTGCATTCTCTTTTTCTTTACACACCGTTCCAACTGTTTTTGAAACAGGTCTGTAAAAAAAAGCGTTAGAAAGGTCATTTTGAATCATACAACATTGATCAGAAATTATTTGCAGAATAATCAAACAACAAATGAGATATACAGCTTGTGTTATTAAATAAGCAAAATTTTTACTGAACAAAAATCTGAACAAAAATTCCAATCTGCAAAGAGCAAGGTCAGAGAAGAGCATCTGCTAACCTGTGCTATTTCACTTCCTTCACATGATCAAAAACAAACATTTGAATAAAACATTTACAATAACTTTATAATTATCTTGTCACTCTTAAGCTTGATCAAAAAACTATTTATGAATTACTGTTAATTTCAGGGTACAGTCATTAAAAACATAGTTGTTGTGGTATTTCTACCGCAAAGAAAAGCATTAACCATATCAAGCGATATACGTCCAAACTCAGCAAATCTTACATACTTAAAACTAAAAAGAACTGTACAACACTCTGCTAGTAACACTGAAACAGCCCAGAGACTATGGGGATGGTCACATCTGAAATGTACGTAGGGTTGGGACTTTAGGTCTGGGATCATGTGATTTACAGGAAGAAGCCCCCCTCCCTCCCCTCCCTCCCCTGCCCCTGAGTGGCCTCTACTGGGCTATGTTTCCAGGAAAGAGGCCTGCAGGACAGGCTGAGAGAGAGGCCTACGCAGGGTAAGACTGGCTCATTGAGAAAAACAAAAACACAGAAAGGAGTTGGGTAGACCCTCCTTACATAAGGCCTCCATGACAGGATGCAGTTCCCCCGCCGGCACAATGTCAAGAAAATCTGTCCGTCCACTGCCTCACAGGGTGACAGCACCTCTTAGAACAGTAAATATGTCAAGCGCACTACAGGACACAGATGTAAAATTGCACACCAGCTTAAGGATTCCAACGTCAACATCATGCATGTGAACATATTGCACAGAACGGTATCAACTGCATCTGGAAGCATGAAAGTGCGTTCGAATTAGGTCATTTAGATCAAAACAGTGGCTTCGTGTTTAAGTAAATGGTGATTCACTTTCACAATACCTAAAAGTTCATGGCAATGAGTGTTTGTTATTCAAAATACACCAACTGCTGGTCCGATGCTTTTCAGTTGGGAGGAGACAGTGCCTCCCTGTGGTTCAAGAATAATACGTCTCTGTCAAGCGCATACTGTGTGTTAAAAAACAATTTTTCCATGGTAGTCAAGATCCCATTGACCACGACGTCAAAACAAAAGCTTTCCTTGTGTTTCCAACCAATTGAAGACATACTGCAATTCAGTCCCCTAAGTATATAATAACTATCCAGTAGAGACTTGGAAGACCTAACGTGGCAATTCATTTTTAAATTAAATACAAACAAGTAAAAAAGTAAAAAAACACAACTCACTTAATAAATGTCTATGCATGTACCCACACACACAAACACACACCCACAAACACACACACAGATAAGGGAGAGGGTTTGTCCTCAGGAGTCAAACTCTGGCTGCTGCTCTATCAGCACCATCGTGTCATTCTGGACCCGGCCGAAGACGTCCAGACAGGACATCCCCAGTGCTATCAGACACAGCCATGCCTACGGCGAAAGAAGGTGGTCTGTAAGTCTATGCAGGACAATGTACAATCTGTGGCCATTCTACACTGGCATAAGGGCATCCCCACACAGAAGACCTCCCCATGGCACCAAGTCCATCAGAAAGATCTATTGACTGGCTGCCTGAAAACTGATGTGACGCTTCAAATAGCTATTTTCGATAAGGACATGGAAATTCAAAGGCTAAAAAGAACGACACAGAAAGCTATTAGCACCATCAGAACAAGCACCTACCAGGTATCCTACAAATCCCACATACGCCGTGCTGAGGACCGCTGCCAGGACGTAGAGCCAGACGCTGTTCAGGGTGGCCACATAGATGACCACAAAATACATGTTGATGCAACACACCAACAAGACCACAACAGCTCCCCAAATCTTCCAAAACCTGAAAGTACAACAGTGATGGTAACAAACCCATTACAATGTGATGTTGAGCCAAAGGTAACGTCATGGTATTTTGCCATGAGTATGGCATACTTACAAGTACATACATGAGTATGGTATGGCCTTACATGAGTATGGTATACTTACAAGTACATACATGAGTATGGTATACTTACAAGTACATACATGATTATGGTATACTTACAAGCTGTTGGCAAATTCACTCATCAGGGATGACAAACTGGTGAAAGTGAGAATGGGAATGAGGGCAAATGGCAGCTGGAATTGGGAGAAAGCCATGATGAGAACTTAAATTATACATCAACTATTATCAAATGACGGTGTGGGAAGTATATGGCTTGTATATGGTTTGTGTTATGGTTGGGTTGTGGTGGGAACATGAAGCTAGGATTGGTGTTAGGGTTTGTGTTATGGTTGTTAAGGTTAGGGTAGAAACACAATGTGGACATTAATCTAGGATTAGGTTTGTGATTGGTGTTAAGGTTTGGGTAGTGACTAATTACAGTTGAGCTGGACGTCAATCAATAGTTGAACAATGATTTCTGTTTGATAGTACCTGCATGCTCTGCAGCACGTTTAGGAAGTCGTTCATGCCTGTCAGATGGGTGACGTCCTGAAAGATGGCCACTAGCAGGGTGGGTGCGATGGCCATGCACCGTGTCAGCAGCACCCGGGAAAACCGAGACCAGCGCAGGTTCAAGAAGCCCTGTGGGGAAACAGGGTCGGGTGGAAGATCGGGCGGCTTTTAATGAAGGAAGGAACAGATCGGTTACGGCTAAATGGTTGAGCAGTCGACTCGTTTTTTGGAAGTGTGAATGGTGTTATCGATTATTTTTATGGAATCTGGAATTAACTGGGAATGAAGGAATTTGTTAATGCACAAACCTCCATGACAAACTGCCCAGAGTAGGTTCCTGTCATGGTTGAACTTTGACCTGCGGCCAGGATTCCCACTGCCCATATATAGAGTGCTGCCGGGCCAAAGAAACAGCCCAGTACCACTCCCTGCAATGACAGAGATCCATTTACCTGTCAGGTCAAAACAAACACTAGCCTGGTTCCATATGTGTTAATGCTGTTGGTTATTTATAGCCTGGATCCTTAAGCTTTCTTTTTTTCCTTTTATTCGTCTTTCTCAAGGCCAGTGTATGGTCTTAAATGTGAATGTGAAACGTGTGTGTTTTCTGCATATCCCAGCTGAGGCGGCCTCTTAAAGTTGGGTCACGGCCAAGGACCAGCCGTTCCCCACACAACCCTGGAGCAATTAAGGTTTCATTTGCTACCCATGTGTCATGTCCTGGATGCGGGCCCCTAGCCATCTCTGTGCTTTGGGGCTCCCATTCAGGGCATGGCACATGGAGAGGCCTCTAGCCATCTCTATGCCGTTGTGGGCTCCCCAGTCAGAGCAGCTGCAATCAGTTGACTCTGATTGGGGAGCCTACTTAGGTTAGTTTTACAGCCACACCCGGTGTGGTTTATTGTT
>JACXGK010001193.1:0-75292 GCA_016801125.1 Novumbra hubbsi | reverse complement strand
GGAAATAAAACAATTTATTATATGTAAAATGAAGTATATGTGGTTTCGTTCATTGCTTAACTTTGAAACGTGAAGAAACAGGTGTAGACCAAATGGGTAAATAACATTAAGTAATTCTGGAAAATAAATCTTCAAAGCATACGACCGATTGATAGCGGTGGACTTTCAATCACGTTGCTGTGGTTTCCATCTAGCTGTTTTACCCTGGCCCAGTTAGGTGACTTTATTGTTAAGAAACTCTAAATGATTAGGTGTACCCTGAACTGTCAATCCTGCTGTGCAACATGTATGTCAACCACAAAGACAGCATTTTTCTGCCTTAACCAACGGGTCAAACATGCCCTGTTGTCACGTCGCCTCCTGGTGGTGGACCTACCTCCGGGCGCGTGGCTCCCCAGCGTTCGACGTCGCCGGCCTTCTAGTGCCATCGTGCATGTTTGTTCTGTTTCCCATGTCCTGTGAAGGCACCCTTCCCTGATCCCCTTCACCTGTGCCAAATCAGTTGGGTATTGAAACCCCAGTGTGTCTTGTATCCGTGTGTGTTATTGTCTCCGTTTCATGTTATGCCAGTACCATGTACTCTACTGTCGGATTAAGAAACGCTGTTTCTATCTACTGGTTTCCGTGCCTGCGAGCACGCTTGCTTTGTCATTGCGCCTTTCGAGGCTTTCCTGAGTCGTTTGAGAAATTAAACCGAACACGTTTGTAGTCACCTGCGACTTGATCCCGTTCCTTTTCACACACTAACCGTCACACTGGCTTTTATTTACTAGTCTCTTCAGATTGTTTGTCAGCTGAGCAGGGAGAGCAGGGACGCACAAAAAGTGGTTTTATTGAGCATTTACACACAATATAACAATAATGTTGGAACTGGGAGAAGTAGTGAATAGACACTGGAACTAGATTATGGCCCAGGGTTTAGGGCATTTTATTAACAGAAGGAGGGTAGGAGTAGAGGAAACAAATCGAAACCAAATAAACCGCTCTCCGGTGGTGAGGTGGCGTCGTCAGGGTGGGCCTCACGGTGTTGATTTAGGATGGATGGGAGCGGGTGGACAAATCCTGGGCGGTCTTGGGTCCCTCCGTCTCCAGACTGTGTTCACCAACTCTAGGGCAGCATTACCTGTTGCATAGCCTCGACCCGAGCTCCTTTACCGACTCCTATACTTTACCCCTTCATGCCTTATTGCATACATATATCACAGCTTTCAGCCAATCAATATTTAGAATACAAATCACCAGGTTTATCTGGGAAATTTGGCATTCACCCTTATGAGTTGTGACAGTAGTCACAGAGTGTATACGTCCTAAACATTTTACGCGTTGTGCATCCACGACGCATCAGCTGACGTAGATCGCTCCTATCATAATATCTGTTTTTGTACCTGTCTATTTAAACATCAGGTTACTCACTCAGTCTGATATACTGATAGTTGTTCAAGCATGCCTCCATCTGTTTAGGTCTGTGGAGAGTATCAGTACTGTGCACCTTGGTCGTTGACTGTGGGTATTGCTATTAATAATATTATGCTAATGTTATTGTTGGTATTACAATAGAAACAGTCTTGTGATGGCAGTGGTTTACCACAGAGGACTGGAACATAATGCCAAGACATAGCATTTTCATTGCTGTGCATAAGTTCTATAATAAATGGTCAAACTAATATGTTGTGTTTTCTGTCTGAACGCACAGTAATTCAACGGCAGCTTGAATACCTGAAAACTGTGCATGTGACCAAAACAATATGATTTTATGTACAATATGATTAAATGGTGATATTCCAAGAAAACCCTGCTTTTGTTTGGCACAAATTGTTTTTAAATGTATTTTAAAATACATGTCCATCTTAAGGCAACGGTATTGTAACCTTCCATGGCTTTGCTTTTCACCGGGGGCAACATTTCTCAAAAATGTTGTGCCAGGGGCTGGCAAATTATACTTTGTTCCTGGGTAGTAAGTGTTAACTCCTATTTGCTTTATGCCTAAGAAACATAGAAAATGTCTTTTATTCCCATTATTATTACTAATAATATTACTAACGCAGCCTTGTAAACATTACAGGCAGGATTCTACACAGTGCCCCTTTAAACATTGCAAAACTGCAAAAGAAAATCTGAGCAGTCAGCTTCGTTTCACCGAAACTGGTGTTAATCGCCATCATAGGAGTAGGACCCTAGAGGGCAGTACATTTCTTTACAACTCATTCAGTAGGAGAATTTCCATGGTCAATTCATCTTGTCAGCCGTTTTGATTTTCCAAACATTATAATAGGAACACAGCAACTTTAAATCACTACACAGTGTGTGGCGTACAACATTTTGCATATCCTTGCACAACACTACACTACATGTTGGTAGTGATTCACAGGGAACAATGTGATCACTAGCTCAGGTGTTCTTCTTTATTTTCTCAATTTTTACTTACTAATCATCTCTGTCCAAACATATGCAAACATCAACAGCGTCAACACCATGCTGGAATTCCAAATCCAGTTGCAAAAACCTAGAGGGTTTAAGTGGAAAGCGATTATCAGGTTATACAGACTAACTAATGTCAGATTGGTAAAATTCAAAGACACGTTTCAAATATAGTTTAACATCTGGTATGTATTTGACATCTTTGGGGGGCAAAATCATTTTGGTAGTGTACCTTTTTCCGTCTTTTCCCCAGGCTGATCTAGAAAACCCATCTCCTCCCCAGGCTGCTCCAGGAGGTCCAAACGCTCCCCATGCTCCTCCAGGAGACTCATCTCCCCCGGCGTCCCTAGAGTCCTTATGTTGTTCACAAGGTAAAACGGTTTCTCCAGGGCTCTCTGGCTTTTCCTGAACCTCCATATGCCTCGGCACAGCGAGTCGTGGATCCTTTGACATGAGTGGATCTCCGTGCGCCACAGCGCCACCCTGGCTCGGATGAGCTGGGACCTCTTGCTCTTGCTTCCCCTTGCAAGACTCACGCTGTCTTTACAGATGGTGACAATGTCCAGGCCAATAAATAGGACATTGGAGGCCACTGCGCATCGCCTCAATGTGTTGGAGAGTGCTAGCGGAGTGCCTTGGGCCAGCATTCTTATGTCGGGTAAATCCGCAGCAATGTTCTTACCTTCTCGTAGCCCCACTCTGCCTGCACCCACGACCACGCCCTTTCCCATTAAAGCCTCTATGGCGGAAGCATTTTTCACCATAGCGTTGATCTTCTTTCCTAAACTCGCGCCACCTTTGCCAACATTCTTCCCGACTACTAAAGCCACCACCTTTGGCTCCAAGGGACAAATGTTGCTGGCCACCTTCTCCAGACTCCCCTGAAGCTTCCGCATGTCCCCCATGAAGCTCTGGAACGCCACGTTGGCTTTCTTGTTTTGGTAGCTTTTGAACGCCACCTTCGTCACGCTGGTGGTCAGACTGTTGAGGCCACTGGTGACACCCATGCCAATCCCGGCAATGGTGAGGCCCAGCGACAGACCTGCGGTCGCAGGGGCAAGACAGAGTCCGGCAATGGTCAGAGCTCCTCCGGAGGCCCCCACCGAGCTGCCCACCACACTGGAGATGTATCCCCCTTTCTTCATCCTGTCCAGTTTGCCGGCTCTCTTTTCCAGATGTTTCAGGATCTCCAGCATTCTGAGGTGGCACTGGTTGAACTGACCAATGAAGCGCAGGGCGGACTCCTTGAACAGGAACGTCAGTCTGAGATGCTGGTCCGTCCTAAAAGAAGAAACATATTCCACTTTGTCTAGAGGGACATTAAAAAATGGAGCTTAAAACGATTAATTAATTATCAGAACGGTGCCCCCTCAGTGTTGGTGAGCTAGGATTTGCAAATATTGGTTAGAAACTATATCAGAAAACATTTACCTGATATCAGTCAGGAGGCTCAAATGGTCAAACATGGCCGGTATGGACTTTTCATTAACTTCAGTCAAGCTGCCAATCATGAAATAATCAATATTCTCTCTGCAAAATATTTTTCTAAATGTTAAAATATAACAGTTTGTTTATATAGGAATAAGCTTACTGAGAGCAAATGGATAAAAATGCAATAGGTCACTTTATTAAAACATTGGGCCAAATCTCCAACTCACGTTCTACCCAGCTCAATTCTCTTGCAAAGCTGTTCAGAGATGCGTATGTAATTCTCCAGGTACACACACAGTACCTCCAGGTTAAAGAGGCATGGGGAGAAGAAGGCAGAAGCGTCCCTCTTAAAGTGAATGAGGAGGGGGGCGGCCATTCTAGCCGAGGTGATGATCGCTCGGACACTCGCCGGTTCCCACCCCTGAGGCAGGGCAAACAGTGGATTTTTATCCACAAACACGAACACAGAGGTGACCGCCAGTTTCTCCACGGCATCCGTGAAATGTTCCAGCTGCCCCAGGCCCTTCAGGGTTTCCTTCAGCACCGCCTTCATCTCCTCCTCAAGCTGCGTTTGTCGCCGTTCTGCAGTCGCCTGGGTGAGATAGTCTTCTGCGAACTCTCGGATGGCTTTGGTCTTCTTCTCTGCGTCTAGGACTCGGCTGAATTTCAGGTTGATTCTGTTCGCCGTGTCCTTGATGCGGTTCAACGTGGTTTGCTCCTCCTCTCTTTGCCGGATCCACCTTGGATGCATGTCACAGAATTCCTCCACTGTAATGACGTAGCCGAGGGTGTCCGAGATGTATCAACTCAATAGCTCTTTCATTTCCTCTGAAAAGGAAAAGGAGGTGTAGTTTCCACAACTGTTGCAGTTAATAGAAGTTAAAGTGTCAGTTTGTAGCAATTAAAGAAAAGTAATAGTCAATAATTGGTCAAACAAATTAAAGTGGACTGACAAAACATTTTTATTTAAAAATATAATTTAATTTGGGCATTCAACTGAACCACTACTTTGGAGATTCGATTGAATAACTACTTTTGTTATTCAACCGAACAACTACTTTAGGGACTTCTACTAAACAACTTTTTGGGGGATTTGACCAAACAACTTCTTTGGGGATTCAACTGAACAACTATTTTAGGGATTCGACTGAATAAATACTTTTGGTATTCGACCAAACAACTACTTTGGGGATTCGATCGAACAACTACTTTGGAGATTTGTCCCAACAACTACTCAGTTACTGCCGCCCCAAAATGCCATTATAACCATTTGTCAAAATGTGTGAATTAAATGGTGAAGACAACATGCTGAAGTTTCAAATCTTGACCTCTATATATTATAAAATGTTTACTTTTAAGGATTATTCTGATCCAAATATTTTCACAGTTGTTTGTCATGATCTGAGTATAGTGTTCCACTACAGACTCAGATTAAACATATTTCTTTAATAAAGTCGATTTCATTGAAGATTTCCCTTGACTGGAGTAGGCTTTTCAACTAATTTACTGCATGCCCAGTAATTTTACCTTTAACATTAATTAAATATTTGGCAACACCTAGCCTCATAAAGCACATACAACAAACTGCAAATACGTTTAGATTCTGCATAACAGCACTTTTTGAAGATGTATCATAGTCATATCAAGATTAATTCCTGCTATTTTGTTTCATCAAAATAGAACGTTTTGTATATAAATAGTCTTTGGGCTACAGTAGTCATGGCTACTGTATGCATAAAGGGTATCACTGTTTCTGAAAACTTAATCTATGGTTAAAAATAACAGCTGGCAAGTGTTTGGACCAGGGTGGGAGGCAATCTTGAGAACCCTAAAAAGGTCTCATACAGTACGCCTGAAAGAGTCAATATTGTAACGTAAATCACAAAAACGTCCTCAATTGATGCAGTTAATAAAAGTGAAAGTGTCAGTTTGTAGCAATAAAAGAAAGTAATATTCAATAATTGGTCAAACAAATTAAAGTGGGAGGAACCTTTAGGAGAGCTCACCATTCAATGTATGTGTTCGCTTGTTATCTTCTCAAAAATTAAATAGTCTAAAAAATATGTTAACATGCCTACTGAGTAAATAACTGACAAAAAAACCATAGCTCATCTTTTGAAAGGACTAAGAATAGGCAACAACACAACCTTCTGAAGAATCCAACAATAATACTGACAAATTTAAATGAATAGGTTAGTTTGTTATTTCACCATTTCGACAGCCACCCACCCTCAACAACGTTTACTCAAAGTGCAGAATGGGTTTGAAAATGGAGATAACCGCTATATATAGTCATAAGTGCATCCCTACATGGGGTGGTCGGGGAAAGGCATTCCTTGAGTGAGACGGTAATATTTTTGTTACCATCAGCAAGTGCTTCTGAAGCGGCATCAGGCAGGTCTGCAACCGCTTAGCACTTTTAAGTCTCAAGGGGGTAAGTTGTCTTTCTTTCGGATATTCTGTGATAATACATTTTGTGAGGTTGTTGCATGTATGAAAGAATCTGTCAGAGGTGACCTTTTCCATCCACAAATGTTAAGAATTATCAGATGTTGTCACGCGTGTTGGCTGAGTGAAAGCGATTGACTGATTGCATGTGTGGCTTTAGATGGTGTTTTAGAGGAAGATAATTATTCTCCAGTGAGATTTAAGCTGGTGTGTGGTGATTCATCTGTAAGCTGTTATACTTTGCAGTATTCCTGATTTTAGAGGTCGCAGACCCTCATTTTATTGAGTTGGTCTTCCTTCTTAAAGTGGATTCAAGTATAGGCTACCTATATAATGATACAATTGTGTTCCACCTAGGTGGCCTACATAAGCAATGTGAAGTTTAAGTGAAAAGTTAGGAGTCAAATTCAATGGTTTTAGTTGAAGGCTTATTGGTTATATGTTCATTAAAATGGATTTAGTCTGGCTTTTGTTGTGTTATTTCGCTAGGTTATTCACACTTAGCCTTACTTTATTTCATGCCATTTATTTCCGATGCTGGAGACTTGCTCAGACTTCTTACAGCTATTCATAGATGAGCAGTGCTCACCCTGTAAGTTGAAACATTTGAAGGACTGATCCCTGCTGATATGGTGGAATTCGGAGGGGACATTCATGGCTCATGTAATACAAAACGTAACATTTCAGCAGGTGTTCATATCTTATTGTACTGGTGAGCTACATGGAACAATTTAAAATAATCAAGTGAAACTCTTAGTAAAACCTGTACAGGTTGTTTATTGGACACAAGGCAGAAAAGGGACTTAAAAGACACAACATACTTTCCCTCAATGTATTTCACTTTTGTGAAAATAATAACTATTGCATTCGAATTTCTCCGAACCAGAGGCCGTAGAACCTTATACAGTTGACAAAGAGCTTAATGGAATGTCACTGTTGTAATTGTTATGGTAATGATTATCGGGGGGGGGGGAGGGGGGGACTGCAAACCGTCTCCCATGTCCAGTTGTCGATAAAAAAAAGGTAAACAACTGTCTTTTCTTTGCCTTCCCCATGGTCATGTGCCAGGTTTCACTCGTAGTGTCGCAGCCATGGCTACCAAAGTCATGCACTTTAATCAGAAGAAGCATGTGAGCCACTTCAAACTTCACAGCTTTCAAACAACTAAGCATGTTGTCAAGGAGACCACTTCAAGGTAGGGGGTTAGTGTTTGGGCTCGCCTGAAACGACGCTTTTTTGGCCATCCGTTAGTCGGAGCACCTACAGGATGGAGGTACCTACCCGTACACCAATGCTTCGGCCTAGTGGTATTAATGGTGTCAGACGGGCAAGGCTCCACCTGTAAATGTCCAGCCCCCTTGCTGACGCTATGCGGCTTGCACCAATGGCCTCGCTTTAGGGTCGCAGGTTATTGCAGGCCTCTAGATGTTTCCGCACTCTTGTCTGCCTTTGCTTTAGCCTTAGCGATGTGGCAGCCTGAATCTCCTGTCCTGGCTGTTGCGCTGTCCCCGCGGCTTCACTGTGCAAGGTTACGGGAGTTAGTGCTGAGCTGAGCTGTGGGTGGGGGCAGCTCTGAGGGGTGGAGCCTCATGCCCCTGAGTGTTACAAGCTGCAAGCTTAAACCAAAGGGTCTGGGCCTGTGGCACAGGTCTAAGTGTGCTTTGTGGCCTTCTCTCATGGTCATAGTGTGAATACCACTGCTTCATAAGTGCCTGCCCGGAAAACCTATTGAAATAGTTTGAAACCCGTTCAAGCCACTCCATTTAAACTGTTTAATTCCTGAAGCTCACAACAACCAAAAAACATCTGGAAATGTCAAAACCATACGTCTATGGTTTTGGGTTGATTGTCATAGGCCCTATCTAAACAGGAGATATTCACAGACACAAATAGAACCATTGTGCATTGAGCAGAAATAAATTCATGCACGGTTAGAGACCACGGCTTTTTCGAGAAAGGCATTGTGTTTGTCCGTCGTTCATAATGATTCTAACGACCGCTCGCTCCTCAGGAAGTCCAGCTCTAAGTCAACGAACCAGGTGCAGCACGCCCAAGCCACAGAGGCTATGGCGGAACCAGCCTATACAGTGCCTGCATTCAGGCAGAGGTGAGTCCAAACGGACGGAGGGTTTTCCCACTGTAGATAAGAAGGGATTGGATGTGTGGAGGAAATACGGTATCCTGCCGGGATATCAGAAGACACGCGCTAACAAGAAGGAGTTTTGGTTTGTTTCTGAACAGGCCCCATAGTTCATGCTATTTTAGGTGTAAGTGATATGTACCTCACTGTCAGAGCAAAAACCTCCTGGAGCCACTGTAGCACCTGAAACCTTTTACACCAAATATGCCATCAATTGTCTTCTTTTTTGTATATATTAACAGGAAGTGTTAGATAGATTTCGATAAGTGACTAATCCCAAACTCATTCAAAAGGGTCCTTGTGTGTTTGTTTAGGAGCGAGGATGAGGTGGAGGAATACCAGCGTGTGACCACTAATGTTGGGAAGGGACTCGCTTCCATTCAGGAGGAGCTTCACAGGATGAGAGTGGCAACAAAAACCCAAGTGGAGAATATTGCTATTAAGAGAGAGGTACAAAAATGGACGGGTCAAGTTTTAAGATAACTTCTACAAGGATTGGAATTAGTAGCAAAGCATTCACCCATTAATACCTGTGTATAGTGCAAAACGTACCACCAGAGCAACATTAGTAGGTTTAATGTTCAAAGATGCATTCCACACAGAGAAGAGTATGAACCCATTAAAAAGCTATGCTAACAGCCGGCGATTCCTTCAAACCACATGCTAATATCCAGATTCCAAAATGCTTTGGTCTGGGGATAACAGTGCTTCATAGTGTATGTTACGTCATCGAGCTATGGGTTGGAATCCGATACGGAACGTCTGAAAGTGTCATATATACTTCCCTTTATCCACCAGTGCTAACCTCGCGTTAGCCGTTTCAGCCATTTGGCAGACAATGTTGCGGAGGTTCCTATTGGTCAGGCTAATGCCGCCTGTCTCCTCCCCTCAGGTGCAGGAGATGATGCACAAGGTGGACGTGAGGACAGAGACCAACACGCCTCCTGACTTCCTGGTGGCGCTGAGGTCTCACACCGTGTGGGAGAAGACTCCCGTCAAGCTGTTCTGCACCGTCGGCGGTCACCCCCGGCCTATCGTCAAATGGTTAGGCTTTACCCGCACCGGAGCTCTGTCGGACGTCCTGTGCATCTAGTGACAGGTCACTAGGGTCTGTTCTGACATCTTTACTGGCCGCTGCTGCGATCTTAATGTTCCACGAAGGGGACGTAGGTCTTGTGTAGGGTGTGTTTGTCACTACTTTAGCCTTGCCAGGGGCTCACCCGTCGTCATTGACCTGAGGTTTCTTAACTTTGCCTTCTGATTTCCGCCGTTTAACTGTAAAGTCTTTAGAATACAGTATGTGTTTTGCTTAAACTCATCACCTTGGAATCAGTGATGTTTAACCATTGCAGTGACGTGTCACTTATGTGTGTTAGGAAAATGAAATAGTGTGTGTTAGGAAATGGAATAGTGTGTTAGACAACGGAATAGGGACTAAGAACAGGACAAGGGTCAAAATGACCTCCTTTGACACTTTGCTAATCATGATTCCTTCAAAGCCCAAATCGATCACATTTCATTAACTTACCCATCTAGTTGTATTATGACGAGTCTATGGTTCCATTTCTGTTTTCTGTCATCACTTATAGACAGGTTGTAGGTATTTATATATGTCACATAGCAGATGTATTAAAAAAAGGCTGTATAAACAACAACAACCATTAACCAAGATTTAAAATACCCCAGTTACTAACTTTGATGCCTTGTATCTTCAGGTACAAGGGCGGGAAACCTGTTGACCCTCTGAGTGCCCCAGGAAAGTACAAGATAGAGAGCAAGTATGGAGTACACAGCCTGATTATTAGCAGGTACTCAACATCCTATTTCACCTTTCATTGTGTATTCACACCAAGGTCAGGTTTAATTTCAACCAGGACATGAACTCCCATGAATAGAAATGATCGTCAGAAACATTAAATGTAGAGTCCCGAACTGACTGAAGTCACACCGAACTATCCCACCCGATAATGTTCTACTGTATGAAAAGAGGTGTCGTCTTTCCCCCATGGTTTTAAAAGAGGACCCGCTGTTCTCTCATTGGCCTGTTCCCTGTGGCCCGAGGCATGAAATGTCGCCCCGGGTGATACCGTAGGGAGGAGGGGCTTGTCGCAGTTCCTGTTCGGCCTAAAGCCAACTCCGGCAGTAAAGACAGCCTGGTCTGCCTGCTGGCCCCCGTCTTCAAGGAGCCTCAGCTGTTCATGCCGAAGTGATGACCTCTGTGTCATCCGATCCGTACACCCCCCCACCACACCCCCCCCGTACCGAAGAACTCCTCTGTCGTCGTAGCGATACTGGGTCACAAAGGAGACCCCAGTGTCTCCATTAACACTCCCTCTCGCCCCGATTAACCTCCATCCAAATCATTATTGTTTCGCCAACCCGCCACCGGGGAGTTGTCTACAGCAGGAGGTAGAAGGGGGAGAAGATGAGTCCATGCCATCCAGCAGCTGGGAAAATGGAAGGCGCGCCGTCTTTAAAATAGTTCTTCCGCAGGGGGGGAGGGTCGCGCTCACGAGCCATGAGATCACTTTCCGTGACGATTTGTCTCCTTCCAGTCACTCGTGTCACCAGACATCCGACTGGGGGTTTAAGTCAGACTTTAAAAGGCGTGAAGGTGAAGGGCGGGACGATGTGAAAAAAACCAAAATACTCAAAGTCTTGGACTTCGTTTGAAACTGTGCCGGCCTTTCTCGGCTCTAACAGCGCTATAGGAGGCCTTGATGTACAACAGCCTGAGACATTTACCATGTTCCTATTGGATTCCCTCTAGATGCGTGGTGAGTGATACCGCTGAGTACAGTGCCGTGGCAACCAACTCCCATGGCTCGGTAACCAGCAAGGCCACTGTCATTGTCAAAAGTGAGTCTCTGGCTTCCTCTCTCGCCCTTTATCTCTACCAGTTTCTCAGACTGTTATAACCTTCCCCTGCCCTTTATAAAACCTTTTCATGTTTTTTGTTAGGAGCAGGAGGAGCCTATGAGTCCTGTCAGCTATTTGGTCTAGGTGAGAGGACGGAGGGGGGTGACAAGGGTGGGAGGGTGGCCCAGTGTTGGGGGGGGGGGGCATGCAGACTTCAAGATCAGAGGCCACAAAGAACAGTCCGTTTGTGGCCCTGATTAGCATCGGAAGCTATTGGGAACCTGCCTTCTTTGTGTTGTTTAGTAATCCAGTATTTAGTATTCTCCACTTCCCATGGAGAATATTCACTCTCTTGACCCTGCAATCTTACTGTATCCTTCATCGCTTTTAATGAGCCATTAGCACCACCGATGCCAGGTTCCCTTTAAACAAACAGTTGTACCCTACTCTATTGATGTCACATCGCTATTCGAAATGTGCTTTTTATTTTCCCTCGATTCAGTACCCCATCTGACTGAAATCCACCCCAGCAAGCTGGAGATCACCTTGCTGGACAAGTTCCGGGTGTCGTTCGGAACCGAGGGCGGTTCCATCCGCCTGGCGTGTACCATGGTGGTGGTCCCCGACCTGCCCAACGTGCCCCCCATGGCCGAGTGGTACCGAGACGGTGAGACGCCGGGGGACATCACACGCTCACTGGCCAGGGGGGGCCCCAGACTGCTAGTGAGCACTGGACCACTGGTTGCATGGGGCCCCCGACTGCCAGGGGGCCCCAGACTGCTTGTGAGCACTGGACCACTGGTTGCATGGGGCCCCCGACTGCCAGGGGGCCCCAGACTGCTAGTGAGCACTGGTCCACTAAGGGAGAGGGGGCCCCCAAATCACATTTTGCTCAGGGCACCCAAAAAGGCTTGGCAACACTCGGCAACACTCGGTTTATTCCCACTATCCCAGCCCGGCTGCTCACTGCGTCCCAGAAACGTGCTGTGTTTTCCTTCTGCCTTCTGCAGTCGACAGCCATTGCCTTGTCGTCAACTCGCGAGCCTAACGAATGACCAGGTGGCGTGTTCTTGTTTTCTGTGTCTGTTGACCATCAGATAAATTGCTGAAGCCTGGGAAATTGGTTGAGATTAGCGTGGGCGGTGGCTCTACCAGTCTGAATCTGCCCAACCTGGCGAAGGATGACGAGGGTCTGTACACCCTCCGCATGTGGACGAAGGACGGCACAGCCGAGCACAGCGCCTACCTGTTTGTTAAAGGTGAGGTCTTCCGGCCTTATGCTATGTCATTAGGGGATTATAACATTTGACATTGACAGGGTCCAGAAATAATGTGTAATTCCCAAAGTGACTACAGCATTCCCACCTGCTCCCCTTCTTCCCGTGTTACCACCTTGTCTCCTCATGCCCAATGTTCCCACCTTATCTCCTCATTCCCTGAAACCATAGTGGCTCCCTATTTCCTGTCTTCCCACCTTGTCTCCTTGTTCCCTGTGATCCCGCCTTGTCTCCTTGTTCCCTGTGATCCCGCCTTGTCTCCTTGTTCCCTGTAATCCCGCCTTGTCTCCTTGTTCCCTGTAATCCCACCTTGTCTCCTTGTTCCCTGTGATCCCGCCTTGTCTCCTTGTTCCCTGTGATCCCACCTTGCCTCCTTGTTCCCTGTGATCCCACCTTGTCTCCTTGATCCTATGATCCCAATTAGTCTCATTATTCTCTTCTATTCCTCAGATGCGGTTCCCTCTGTGGCTGGAGCACCTGGGGCCCCAATAAGCATCAAGGCGTTTGACATCAACTCTGACTATGTGCTGCTTGCCTGGAAACCCCCAAACCTCACCAAAGAGGCGCCCATTACTGGATACTTTGTGGACAAGTCAGTTTTATTCATTTAAGACCTCACTTCAGACTCCCGTGCTGAATCTCAGCGGGTAATAACAAATGTTATTATAGTGGTAATATGATTATAGGCAAAAGGCACGTCTTTTGGGTGTTAATAAACGCAAACGCAACGTTTCACGTGGTCAGCAGGTCTAGTACAATGATTGATTCTGCGGATCTCCGTGGGTTGGACCGCACCCCTGAGACAGCCATGTCACTCACATTGCCCCTCCCCTCCACGCCATTTGACCTCCCTCTGTCAGACCCCAGGACACTGCCTGTGTATCGCAGCCAGAAAAAACATTACACATTGATGTTTTCCGTGTCCATTCCAGTAACCAAGCTCACATTTTTACTCAGAACAACTTACATTAATTTACTAGATATATTTACTATCTACAGTACTGCTTCTGTACCAGCCTGTGCTGTGTTTGTTACAGGTAGCGAGAGGGGATAAGTGAGGCATTTGGAAGCTTGGGATGATCAGGTCAACATTGTGATATGTTGGATGTGTAGCCAGGACACTGGGGTTAACACCTCTTTGGTGACCACAGGGAGTCACGACACCTGTTTAGCTTCTCAATCCGAAAGACGGCTCCCAAACCAGGGATATGTCCCCTCCACTCCCTTTGGGCGTTGGGATTGGATCATTAGCCCTGAGAGAACAGTGCATCGGGTCGGGGGCAGAGGGGGGGCAAACCAGTAGTGGGATGTTGGATGATCTGCTGATGTCCACACAGTCTACTGTATATGTTTCGGTTAACGGATCTCAACCGATTTAGACACATGCCACCATCAACATAAAATGTTCTTTAAAGAAAGGTGTTGCATTCCTCCACTAGATTTCCAGACACTTGTAGAATCTATTGTGGCCCAAAGCCCCATAAAGCCCCATAAAGCCCCATAAAGCCCCAGTTTTCTTTCCTTTGGGCTCTAGCCTGTGTGGCCGCGCGTCAACACATCCCCAGGCATTCTGACGCGGTACCATCTCCTCCCAATGCAGACGCGAGTCCGGCAGCGCCACCTGGTCCCAGTGCAACGACTCCCCGGTGAAAGTCTGCAAGTACCCCGTGCACGGCCTGAGCGCCGGTCACGCCTACCACTTCCGGGTCCGGGCTGTCAACAGCGCCGGGATGAGCAGGCCGTCCCGCGAGTCCGACAAGGTGACCGCCCTGGACCCGGCCGAGAGAGAGAGACTGCAAGGTGCAGGACCGCACAGCGCCCGCGACTGTCCCCACGTGCCTTTGTGCTTCACGCTGTGTTGACGGGTTGCACGTGTTTTCCTCTTCATTGTAACAGTGATTAAACTGGACGGGAAACACGATGTGGTGATTAAGGCGGATGATGTGGAAGGTGACGTATGCCGATGCGTGGTGTGTTTAGTGTTTCTTTGTCATTACCGTGGTGTGTTTAGTGTTTCTTTGTCATTACCGTGGTGTGTTTAGTGTTTCTTTGTCATTACCGTGGTGTGTTTAGTGTTTCTTTGTGGTTACTGTGGTGTGTTTAGAGTTTATTTGTCATTATCGTGATGTGTTTAGTGTTTCTTTGTCATTACCGTGGTGTGTTTAGTGTTTCTTTGTTGTTACTGTGGTGTGTTTAGTGTTTCTTTGTCTTTACTGTGGTGTGTTTAGAGTTTTTTTGTCATTACTGTGGTGTGTTTAGTGCTTCTTTTTAGTTACTGTGGTGTGTTTAGAGTTTCTTGTCGTTACCGTGATTTGTTTAGTGTTTCTTGGTCATTTCTGTGGTGTGTTTAGTGTTTCTTTGTCCCTTTTGTCCATTCTGTTCTACTCTACTCTTTCCTAAAGTATTTTGTTCCGGTCATCTTTCCAATAAAAACGGTGGATAACAAATGAATCTCTCATGGAACGCTGAAATCACCATTTCCATATTCCCCACTAACATTTCCACCAGTGCCCAAGATCCAACCAAGGCAGTGTTTAATCCATAAATGCTCAAACCTTCTGCTTCCCTTCAGCGTTTACATTTGACTTTCCGTTAACATAGTAACAACAACACTAATATTAAGTCATATAATAAACACGTCCCTAATAATCAGAATAAATAAATGAAATACCTTTTGATAACATGAAATACTACTCGACTAATGTTGTTGTGGGGCCGCTGTTATAACCAGGACTGAACAAGGCCGTCATCTGTTAGATTTAACATTGGTAGTATCCAGGGATGTTCATCTTTTCCACTTCATATCCATACTTCACCTTCACCTGCGCGTTAAAATCGTCCATCCGGTATGTTCATCCTGACGGAAATATTGTAACTAAATCACTTTAAGATAACCCCAAATGTAACTAAATAACATAAACAACAAATGCATATTAACAATTCAAGCTCTAAAAATTCATGTTACCCACACGTTTGTAGGCCACAATAATTACTATTAAATCCAATTTAACTCCAATGTAGGTTACGTCACTCTGCCGGGGGAGCCTACAGACGTGCATGCCTCAGAGATATTAAAATCATATATTGTGCTGAGCTGGAACCCCCCCAGCCCTCGCGGACGGACGCCACTGTGGTACCTCGTTGAGAAGGTGTGTGTGAGGCCGCGCCATTCTCCTTCCTATCTATAGAACTAGTATATTACGAGACCTGTGATAGACTAAACAGACAGTGTGTCCCTCTAAACTTTCTGTCTGGCAGGTATGTTGCTATTTTCGGCTCTGGGAAAAAAATTAGACCAATGCAGCTTTTGCTTTCCTTTCGAGAAAGTTCTGTTCGTCACTCAAACCGTCTTCTTTTTTTTCGAGAGCTGTTCATTTTACTTATGACATTAGTGAGTCAGTAGCGTTGCAGAAGGCTTTACCTTTTGTTTGCCCCTCCCCGTCCCTGAATCTCCACTAGTCCTTAGCAGGCACTGGGGCTTGGCAGAGGATCAACACAGCAGTGAAACTGCAGTCCCCTCGCTTCCCCGTGTTCGATTTGGACGCCGTGAAAAAGTACCAGTTCCGCGTCTATTCAGAGAACTTATATGGAGTCAGCGATGCTTCTAAACCCACAGAACCTGTGGAAATGGTGGATGAGCATGGTAAGAGTGGAGTTTATTACATCGAAAAACGCAAAATACGCAAATCCACACGCAACGCCAAAAGCATACCCAGCCACTGTATTCATGGACACACAGATAGTGAAGCTGAATGTAATCCTTGAAGGTATACTGATGATTGAGACTGTGTTTAACCTTTCAGATAGCGAACGACCTGCTGGTATGTACAATGTGAAGCCCAGTCTCCTTTTTCAAACCTGCGTAATATCACATCCCGTTAATGTCACAAATGGCTTCACAAGCCCTGTGTTTATTTGGTGGATACTAACTGCCATTGGTGATGGGTATGACTGAGTCACATGTCCTAAAGCAGGGGTCAGCAACAGAGGGGATTTTAAAATAAATATGTATTTTGTTTTTCAAATGCAATTTGTATTTAATTGTGGTCTATTTTGTTAAAATCATTGGTATAGTCTCAAATCATTGGTAGAGTCTCAAATCATTGGTAGAGTCTCAGATCATTGGTATAGTCTCAATTCATTGGTATAGTCTCAAATCATTGGTATAGTCTCAAATCATTGGTATTGTCTCAAATCATTGGTATTGTCTCAAATCATTGGTATAGTCTCAAATCATTGGTCCAAACAATGATGCTGTAGCCCCACAACCATCCACTCTGAGACATCCTTAGAGGCTGAGTCTTGTTGCCCACCCTGTCCCACAGTACTCCTCTTTAGTAATGTCACAGTCCCAAAATAAGTTTTGTCCCCACAATGTCCATGACTGCTAATCGTAAGTAACACCCTTGTCAGACACACACAACGATTCTGTAAAGATATATAACATAGTGTCATAAGGGAAAGTATGCCTGGGTTTTTTCTCACTTAGTTGTTTACAAAGTATAGTACACAGGTTGACAGAATTATTATGTTATTCATTGTCCTATATTTTTCTGAGCTGTTTTCTTTTTTATTTCATGGTGATTTAACTAAATCAGTTTACAATAAATTCAAATTTTCCTTAAGGACCTGGCCTAAGGCATACATTTGCCAGAGGACATGACATCACACTGAACCACAAAATTAATGTAAATAACATAAATATAAATAGACAAAGACTAAAAAATGCGAATAAATTCCCATATTAAATCATGTATCATTCATTATGTGGAGCATACTCACAATTGCATTCTTTTTACCATCTTAAAAATAAAAATAACTGATTCATCTTCAAAATAATGTACCTGAGGCACCTGAAACACCTATACAGAGTGACTGTGTTCCAGACACATTATACAGATGGCTGAGGTTCTGCAGGTTACAGTACTTGACCAATAAACTAAGGTTAGTCAGGACCTTCCCTGGTTTCCTGTTTGTCTAGATTGGACACAAATGTGAAGGAGTATTTTAAAAAGACACCCGACTGTTGATGTCACAGGTTTGATGTCACCTGCGGTGATCCGATATTTCCAATTCCCTCGCCTGTAGGTGTTCCTTCTGCTCCTGGTCAGGTGGTTGCTACCAGGAACACAAAGTCTTCGGTGTTTGTGCAGTGGGACCCCCCCAAACACCCCAACAAACTGATGGGCTACTACATAGATGCCTCTGTGATAGGATCCAAAGCATGGGCCCCATGCAACCACAAGCCCTACAAACACACCAGGTAGACGATCAAAAACTGCACGTTTGAGTTCTTGTTTTGTTCCTCCTGCATCAGTGTTTACTTGTTTTAAAAAAGAAAAGAAAGCACAGAATAGGAACACTGTCTAACTTATGTCAAGACTATTATGAGCAATAATCAGGAAGAAAAATAATAGTTTGGTGTTATTGTATTGTTGTTGCATGTCGTAGTTCTGTTAAATGTGTTGTTTTGGAAAAAAAAAAAAATATTGACCATTTCTGGGACGATTTTTAGGTTTGTGGTCCATGGACTGACCCCAGGAGAGACCTATGTGTTCCGTGTCCAGGCGGTCAATCTGTACGGCCTCAGCGAGGAGTCCCAGGAGTCTTCTCCTATTGCAGTGGAACCCGCCATCGGTAAGTATGGAACCCTGGGCTCCTGAATGCAACATTCCCTTTCATCCATTTTATTAATATGTCCGTTGCTTAATATGAATGGTTTTATTGTTCCATATAGAGAAAGGAGTGGAGTATGGTATGTATTGAGTTACTTAGGTTTTTTTAATACACATTTCCTCCTATTCCAGGTTAATCAACAGCCTTAATCACTGCTTCCTCCCACTTCCTCCACCCTTATTGCATTTGTGCACTCAACTCTGGCTATTGTATGATATCAGTACGATGTGTTGACTTTTCCAAATCACTGCCATGACCGTATATAGTAGCGCAGTGTGTTATACCACCGCATGACGCCAACATAGCCGCTGTGTCACCGGATAACCCTGTGAGGCGGACATTTTGAAAGGGCAACGGCGCTAACCGCTAACCGAGCGCCTCTGCCACAGCGACCCCCGGCGCGCCTCATGGCATCAGCATGCTGAGCTGCGACGGCGCCTCCATGACCGTGGCGTGGAAGAGCCCCGGGCACCGCGGCGGCTCCAAGATCAACGCCTACTACGTCGACAAGCGCGACGCCGACAGCCTGGTCTGGCAGGAGGTCAACTCCGCCCCTACCCAAGCCAGGATCTACAAGGTACGCTCCCCGTCCTTCCAGGAGGCCCGGAGCTCTACGGAAACGGAGAGACACTTAGAGAAATGTACGTGACGGTTCTATGGCGTTCTGTCTTTCTCCTTTGCCTTTTTAAGGTGGACGGCCTGACGGAGGGAACCTTCTATGAGTTTAAGGTGCAGGCTGGGAACCTGGCAGGGGTGGGCGTGCCCTCAGCACCCAGCCTCCCTCTGAAGTGCGAGGCCTGGACTGCCCCTGAACCAGGTGACGAATACCAGTCTTATTCGTTAACGCCCCGTGGATATGTGGCCTTGCCGGGGGAAACGGTACCCGTTTATATGTGCACGTATCTCACCCGCGGGCGGGCGGCGGGCCTTTAGCTGACCGGGCCGTTGTGTGACCTTTGACCCCAAGGCCCGGCATACGACTTGGCCGTCAGTGAGGTGCGAGGGGACTCCCTGGTCCTCCTGTGGAAGGCGCCGGTCTACGTTGGCGCCAGTGCCGTCACGGGGTACATAGTGGAGATGGCCAGGAAGGGTCAGCAGTACCACCCCCAGAATGAGAAGCCAGTGGCCCACCGCTACCTGAGGGTGAGTACACAACCGCAGCAGGTAGAGACGGGTGACTACATGGGAGAGCGATCGCCCTCGGAGAACGTGTTTGGATATATCCTTGACTCGTGTTACGTGTGTGTTCAAATCAATACTTTTCCGCGACTCGTGTTTTCCGATATAACAGAGGAATCCCGTGGTGTGTTCGTTCTGTACAGGTGACCGGTCTGGAGGAAGGAGCGGAGTATACCTTCAAAGTGAAGGCTGTCAACGCTGAGGGGGTGGGGAAGGCCTCCGAGCCATCTGAGCCTGTGACTGCCAAAGCTCTGCCTGGTAAGAGCGGTTATAAGACAACTCTCTGACATGTACTGTGTGGGACACCTCTATGACGTTTACTGTTTTGACACCTCTTTGACATAAACTGTAAGTGACACCTCTCTGAAATGGACTATGTATGACACCTCTCTGACATGTACTGTAAGTGACACCTCTCTGACATGTACTGTGTATGACACCTCTATGACATGTACCGTGTGGGACACCTCTCTGAAATGGACTATGTATGACACCTCTCTGACATGTACTGTAAGTGACACCTCTCTGAAATGGACTATGTATGACACCTCTCTGACATGTACTGTAAGTGACACCTCTCTGACATGTACTGTGTATGACACCTCTCTGACATGTACTGTAAGTGACTCCTCTCTGACATGTACTGTAAGTGACACCTCTCTGAAATGGACTGTAAGTGACACCTCTCTGACATGTACTGTGTATGACACCTATATGACATGTACTGAATGTGACAACTTCAGTGTGAGCTAACATCTCTTTTTTAGTGCTCAGCAATAAAGGGTGATATTTTTGTTGTGTTAAGGCACCCAGGAGATCCAACTTGGGGTGGATGAAGACACCGGTGATATCTTCCTGTCTTTGGAAGCCTGTGAGATTTCTGAGACCTCCAAGTTTGTGTGGTCCAAGAACTACAAAGAAATCAGTGATTGTCCAAGAGTCACCGTCGAAACCAAGGGCAAACGGTACGCTTGACCACACGCCCACGTTAAGATTTTTTGTCAGTGTCACGTCTTCCAAAACTGAAGTTGTTCCAACATGTGCTCCTTCTCCAGCTCTAAGCTGATTTTCGTCAACCCAGACGTGAATGATTTGGGTGCCTTCTCTGTAGTAGTGACCGATACCGATGGAGTCTCTGCTAGCCACACTCTGACAGAAGATGGTAGGTTCAGACATACCCGGATTCACATTCGCGCATGAATACGCTTTCCCTCACGAGGTTCTCATGTACCCGATCTGTTGTTAAATGTATCTCGCAGCTCTGAATACCCTGTTGGAACTCAGCTACAACATCCGACATCCAAGTGAGTATAATCCGTCACGTGTCACGTTATCACATTTGACATCCCTACAGAATGGATCATTTCTTCGTTTTTTTTGTGTGCAGTTGTTCCACTGAAGCACCAGCTGAATTACGAGGTTCTGGAGAAGGGTCACGTGCGCTTCTGGCTGCAGTGCCACAAGTTGTCCCCTGCAGCCACATACCGGTTCATTGTTAACGACAAAGAGGTCACCAGCAGTGAGGTACCTGCCGACTCACCACACCGCTTCACCGCCAATGTGTGCGAATGTATACGATGTGCCGCACAATGACACTTGCTCGTAACATTTATCACCATTCATCGCTCTAGGGGTGAATTAGTAGACGTACGAAGTGACACAACACCGGCTAAACACGGAAACCTTAGAGCGTAATGGTAATTGTAAGGCGAAGAACGTCTGTTGTGATGACGCGTTTACTGTGTCACACAGAGCAACAAGATCAGCCATGACATAAAAACCGGCGTGATCCAGATGGTTATGGATCACTTCTCCAAAGCCAACGAGGGCACCTACACCGTCCAGATCCACGACGGCAAAGCCAAGAACCAGAGCTCTCTGGTCCTGGTGGGAAATGGTGAGAGGGGATTCCAACCAAATCAGGCATTAGGGCGAAATTTTATTCAAAACTAACGGGGGGGGGGCGGGGGCGGCGCTGGTTTGCATCCAGGTCGCGGCATTTCCTACAATACCCAGGGGTCCAACATACGGCTGCGGGTGGCATTGTTGGGGGGGGGACTTCCATGTCAGTTTGTGCTACAATGACCCATTGTGTAAAGGTCAGGAATTTGCGAAACTCAGTTATGGTTGTAGAGTTGGGGATTGTGTGACCACAGCGCATGTGTTGCAGGCAAAGTATCAGACCAGCTGGGCCAGACATTATTAGAGGATGCATGAGTTGGTGTTGGACCATCCCACATCTGCTGTGGAGTTACTAAAATGGGCCAAGGCTCTAATCAGGAAGTGGAGATAAAAAAGGGAAGGGGGAAAATATTTTTTGTACAGAAAGTAAGCGTGTTTGTTTTTATATAAAGTCACTTAGTCTTGACTTGATCAAGTTACCTTGCATAATAGAACCAGTAGAGCTCAATATAGGCAAACGGCAAATCCCCACCCATCTGCTGATCCAAGAAAACTCTGAAATGATTGAATGATTGTACTGTGTATAGTGGCCAAATCTTATAAATTACATATTTTGTAGTAGGTGCTGTAATGTTCTATTGTTTGGTTCTATTGTCAGTGTTTAAAGCTGTTTTCAAGGAAGCTGAGTTCCAGAGGTCAGAGCACATCAGGAAACAAGGTATTTTGTCTTGGTAAAAAAAGTATCAATTGTGCTGTCTCGATCTAGTCATCTGGCCTGCAGTTTCATTTGCAATGTTTAACTTTGCACTAAACTTTGTACTTAATGTTGTGATAATAGTTTGATGAGAGACATTAAGGGAAAGGGAAATGTAATATTTCCCTCATCATTTTAGGGCCCCACTTTTCTGAGTATCTGTCCTACAAGGTGGATGAAGACTGTACTGTTCTGCTTGTCTGCAAGGTAACAAAAGCGTTTTCCAGATTATGTTGCAGCCTTAAAAATGTATTTCTAATCAATGTACCCCAGGATGACCAAGCAAATGACAGCAATATTAAATTTGCAGAAGTCTTCAGACCCTTTGTCTTCAGACATTCCAAATTGAGCTCAGGTGCGTTGTGTCTCCACTGAACAACCTTGAGATGTTCTTACAGCTAGATTGGAGCCACTTGTGATGAATTCAATTGATTGGACATTCATTGGAAAGGCACACACCTACCAATATAAGGTCTTACAATTGACAGTGCATGTCAGAGCAAAACGACTGGAAGATTAGTCAGGATCGAGGGAATGATGAACAGAACAATTAAGAGAGAGATGAAACCCTGCTCCAGAGCAATCAGGACCTCAGACACGGGCGGTGTACCTTCCCAATGTACAATGACCCTAGGCACACAGCCACTCTGTGAATGTCCTTTGGTGACCCAGCCAGAGATCAGGCTTGAATCTGATCAAACATCTGAGGATCTTGAGAGGAAAAGAATGGGAGAAACCAACCAAATACTGGTGTGAAAAGCTCATAGCGCATATATTAGCGTCATAACCAAAAACCCAAGGCCGCAATCGCTGTCAAAGGTGATTCAACAAAGTGAGTGGGTCTGAATATTTATGTAAATGTTTATTTAGTTTGCATAAAAAAATTGTCTTGGGCATTCTGGGTTTTTATGTCTCTATAATCAATTTCAGAATAAATCCGTAACTCAACAGAATATGGAAACGGTAAAGGAGTAGGAATATGCCTTGTGTATCTACAGTATGTGATTCATTTTGGAAACGGTACACACCTTGTAATCCTCAGGGCTTTGGAGTGATTTACCGTGTCACTTGTGATCGTTTTCTGCATGTCCTCGTTGGGATTTGTCCCAGGTTGCCAATGTGAAGAAAGAGACCGCGTTCCATTGGTTTAAAGATGACGAGGAAATCGTTCTGGAGACTCCTCCAAACGTGATGTCTGGAATCGTCGCTCTACCAATCACCATGGTAACTGCTGCTGCAAGCCTTGACAGCAGGGACTGCATGTGAAATCCAACTGTGCAAGGGCCATTTTTCAGCAATTCTCTTACGTACACAATGTCCCATATTTTTGTGAAGATGTAAAAATGATTACACAACCAGAATGCTTTTCTCCTCAAGGGATCATTCAGTCTTAGTATGTGTAACTCTTAGTATAACTCTTTTCTCTAGTTCTCCAGAAAAGACCAGGGCCATTACAAGGCTAAACTCAGTGACGACAAAGGAAAGGACACTTCTGTCTTTGACATTTCTGGCCAAGGTAGACTCCAAAATATTCTTTTATCCGAAAATAATAATGTGATCACCGGCAAAACATAACATTCTTCATTGCAACTTATTTAAAATGAATTCCCCTCTTCTTCAATTTCTAGCGTTCGACGATATCATCAATGCCATAGCACACATTGCAGGTATGTACTATTCAATACACCTTTTCCACTTTACACACGGTAACGCCCCTTGGTCAGCTATGCAGAGGCCTAACTCGATGGGTTGGAACAATAAGTTCTGGTATAAAAAAAAAACGACGTCATTGTGTCGTGAAGTAGTGTCATTAAAATAACTTGTGACCTTTCTTCGATCAGCTGTGCTTGGAAGAACGCTACTTGTCTCCGCCGCATTAGTCTGGTTGTGAACCCCGTGTTTGTCCCGTCAGGGTCTTCTGCCTCTGAGCTGGTCCTCCAGTGTACCCCGGAGGGCATCCGGCTACAGTGCTACATGAAGTATTACACGGAGGAGATCAGGACTGCCTGGCTGCACAAGTACGCAAATAAAACCCCTGAAAATAGCGGGACACGGCTCCTGTCAAATGCAGATGACCAATTAGGGCGCGGCTTGCCCAGATATGGAACTCTAGCGATTGGTGATCGTGTACTGTCTGTCAAATCCACGTGGTAAATTAGACTACAGGACAGAGGCTATAGGCTATATAGTTCAGCAGCGTATTTTGAGGAGTGCGAGCTGCTACTAGCTTACTCTGTATATGTTGTATTGACCCGATTTCCGGAGATCTACGGTTCTGTAGGTTTTCTCTGCAACCCCAGTTGTTACTGACACAATATAGGGTTTTATCCAGCTACTCGTTGAAATCAAGTGTGTTGCTTTATGACTGGAAAGAAAACATTCAAGAGAGTAGCCCTGGTATAATCAATACAAACATGCAAAGAAACTTCTTTAGCGAAGACAAAGACGAGTTTGCAGTCACCCCTTCTTATGTATTAGGTCGGGGAATAAGTAAGGATGGTCTTTAGTTTCGGTTCGTGATGGTGACCTTTGACATTTAGGGATACCAAGATCTCGTCGTCTGAGAAGATGAGGATTGCCGGCACAGCTGAGATGGCCTGGATGCAGATCAGGGACCCGTCAGAGAAGGAAAAAGGACACTACTCCATTCAGATCATGGATGCCACTAAGTCCCACACACGCACTTTCGACCTCTCCGGACAAGGTCAGTATTGAGATGGGGAAACTATGACTGTGGCATCGCTGCTGTCCCGTCCCCGGACGACTGGTAGTCAAGTGGAGATGCATCAACGTGTTGTATGCATCAGTAGGACCAGCCAGCTAGCTAATTAGCTGTTCTTAGCTAGAGACTTCACTGTCTGATAGGTCTTTATAGTGAAACATTTCTTCTGGTCTTGACTTTGACCGTTTGTTATAAAAGTGACACGCTTCGGGCTTTTATACCTAGCTAGTTGTGCCCCTATTGTTTAACCTCCGCCATTGAAATGTGTGATATTGTCGAGTTGTGACACAATACAATGTAGAGACGTCCGAAGGGCGTAAGTACTGTGGGCGGGCGGAAGATCAAGTCGATCAACAACGAGGGATTCATTTTTGGTTCATACTGACTTATTAGATAATAACTCCTCCTTTCTATTTTGTAGCGTATACCGATGCCTATGAGGAATATCTGAGACTCAAGTAAGATATTTACCGCTGCGCCTCCTTCATAGTGTTTGTTGTTCAAAGTTGACCGTTTTTGGCCTTTATTGAATAGACGGAATACGGTTAAACATTCTTCTCTTGTCATTCAGGGCTGCAGCATTCGCTGAGAAGAGTGAGTATATCGTCCACACGCATACACAATCCACAGAGTTAGGTGCTGTATTGTGCAGGTATTGTTGCTGAAAACAAATGCTTACTTACTTATCTGATCCTCAGACCGTGGTAGAGTGGTTGGCGGTCTACCAGATGTGGTCACCATTATGGAGCTGAAGGTATGTGGTCTACCATTACGCGCACACAACCGCTGTTGTTTAAGTAAATATGACGCAGCAAATACTTTGAATCTATTTGGAAACTGTATGCAAATTCAGCAGCTCTATCTCCATGACCTGCGTCTAATTTGCTAACCTCCACCCTTCTCACCGTTCACGCCCCCCACCCCCATCCCTTTTGGCTCACAGACCCTGAGCCTGACTTGCACAGTCTGGGGCGACCCCAGTCCTGAGGTCACCTGGTTCAAGAACGAACAGGAGGTGGTCTCCACGGAGCACGCCAAGATAACGTTCGAAGCCAACAAGTTCTCCAGCCTCACCATCAACAATGTCACGCCCGAGGACTCCGGCAAGTACAGCATCAACGTGCGCAACAAATACGGCGGAGAGTTTGTGGAGATTACCGTGAGCGTCTACAAGCAAGGGGAGGCCCCACCAGAGCCCAAACTCGGGGGGAAACCAGCCGCACCGGTTCCCCTGTCCTCCAAGGCTCCAACCCCCGCCCAAACCCCCACCCCCGCCCAAACCCCCACCCCATCCCTGAGGTCCTGCAAATCCCCAACCCCCACCCCTAAGTCTCCCCCCCCGTCCCGGAGTCTTAAGTCCCCGAGCCCGGCGAGATCCCTCAAGTCACCGACGCCCCCTAGGAAGTAGAACGGGGATTCCGATGCCTGAGAAAGATCGAGGAACTTCAAGTTCCACTGATTTAAAGCATGAGTTGAGTGATAACTGAAGCTGTTACGTGAAGTTGTCCCTTTTTAGTGTGTCCCATGTCATATAGCCAGCTGGTCACCGAGCCTTAGCGGAGAATACGCTGGGGGGAGACCACTGTAGGTTATTATGTTAATCATAACTGTTCACCGAAAAGCTGCACCTTCCGCTATTCTTTATAGTGGAATGTCTGCAGACCTGGGATCAGCTTGCCTGGGGCACCAGGTGGTTGGGGTTTGCCATGGCAACTGGCACGCTCAACCAAGCTTAAGCTCAAGTATTTGACGGGATCTCGAATAGTACTTGAGCCCAGGTCTGAATGTCCGTGTTCCGTTTTCTCTGGACGGTGAAAAAGACGTGGCCATTCGCCATGCCGAAGGAATCACGTTTGTCAGCATTATGTTTGCGTTATCGCCTTTGCTTTGTGTTATCAATAAACTTCATTCATCACCTTCGGTCGGTTGTCTACATTTGTTGTTCTTTCATATCGGATCATTTTCACCCACCTCGTCTCTTGGTGGTTTGAGGAGGGAGGAAGATTTAAACCAGGGGTGGGCAAACTACGGCCCGAGGGCCAAATGCGGCCCGCGAGGCTGTCCCATCCGGCCCACGGAATGCCCTTTTCTGGCCTCCAAATCAATTATGATTAACAAATTACAAAAACAAATTTGGCCCTCCATTTTATTTCAAAATCCTGATGTGGCCCCCGAACCAAAATATTTGCCCACCCCTGATTTAAACCTTTAACTCTAGCAGATGTTAAAAGCAACTAAATCAGAAAAATGTTGCTAGGATTTCTGTGGAGAACACTATGTATCACAAATACTACCCTGTTTCTTGTCTGTCAAGCAAGATACAACTAGCCTGCATTTCTGAAAGGAGAGGGAGGGACTCTAATGTGATGTGTCAGAGCAGTAATGGGATGAACAGTGGAATAGCTTTTATTTGTTAGCCTAAAAAAAAAATGCTAAAATCCACCCCTGTCATTTACTGCTCAGCTTTTCACTTCACCAAACAAAGATGTGGATTGGAATTTACTTATTGGCTGCAATTGTCAATGTTCCACTGACTGGACATTTCACCACATTTTAAAAGCAGAAAATGCAGATTGGCATTGCGGATCGTGAAGTAAGTCTAGTTTCTTGACATTTTGGAAAGGTTTCCTTTCACAACAGGCATTTTCACTTTAGAAGTCTAGAATGTATTGCCTATACTTGAATTTGCAACCTACACAGACAAAGTGGATTAACCACGAATGTAGCAAATTGAAGTCAACAAAATATGGTAAAAATAAAACAGCTATTGGAAAGACATACGTTTCACAATCTGTGGCTCTGTAATGAATATTTTACATGGTTTCAACACGTTCAAACGTGACGATTGGTGTAAGACAGTGCAAGTCACTAGTTAATAAGTTTGGTGAAATACAGTTATTCATTTTGTGTGTATTAATTTAAAGGTGAGAAGACCGATTTTCCCATTAATCAGAGATCCCCCGCGGCTACAAGCGATGGAATCCAAGCTCTCCTGTTTGTCGTCACTTGGTGACGAGGGGATTCCAGTGGAATACATCCAGTCACACTATAAAGAGGCATACCGGCTTGCCATCTATGCTCTGGTCAGTGGCGGTAGAGAGGCTTACCGGGAATGCCTCCGTGTCGAACGACTCAGTGACTTTCTCTCTGAAGAGGAGGTCACCTTCATTTTGGACAATGCAGCGTGGCCAGTCACGAACAATGAGGATCCTGAGGCAGGGAAATGCGAAAGTGCGGAACATTTCAGAGCTCCCTCAACCTACTTCCCCACCGAATCAGACGTGGAGATTCCTGACCTTGACCTAGGCTGGCCAGAGGTCCATAACGAGAACATTGGGCCTAACATCACCGTGCTGTTTAATCCACCCAGACCAAACACACCAACCATCAAAGAGTTCATACGTGTACAAATCCAAGATGCATGCAGGGTAGAGAAACATTATATTATAATTTTCAGCGTCTCTTATATTTACTGTTAGTGTTTGTTCAAATTTTAAGTTTGGATAAATATACTCCATTCTGTTAGCTTTTTCGTGACATATAAACAACCTAAACCTAAAGTTTCATTTTACTTGAAACTACAGTAAGCTCTGAAATATCATTACTACTTGCCAGGCTTATTGTTTCCGCAAAGTTTTCTAGACATCATGTTAACAATTGGAAATGTTATTCCAGGTTCATAAACAGTTCGTGAAAGCAAAAAACATTCACGCACATCAAAACGCACATACACTTGCTCACGTTGAACAGTGATCACGACTGATAATTAAGCCTAATCTTAAATCACGTTTCATTATAGGTTATTGCCATAGCGATGGACGTCTTCACTGATGTTGACATATTCAAGGAGATTGTCAATGCAGCATCTCGGGGTGTGGTGGTCTACATACTTATAGATTACTGCCAATTCAATAGCTTTCAGAATATGGCTGTCAGTGCTGGTGTTCAAATACAAGACCTCAAGGTAAGAATTCATATTACAAAAACATCACCCCATTGAAATAAAAAAAACGTTAAAACGTTAAAACTTTTGATTTGGCCAATAGACATTTGAAACGTCTCAACAGATCATTTGTTTGTCTCTTATTATAGTAACAAAAAAGCGTAGCAACTCACTTGCGCATTCTACTACATATACGTCAGACACATCTGTTCTGAAAGCACAAATGAATGTGTTTGTTTACCTCAACGAAGGGCGTGGAGCTAACATTTTAAAAGGGACGAATGCCTAGAAAGAACACTAAACCTAGCCTACAAATCTTTTTTCAATGTAAAGTAATAACGGACCATTTTTTTGTGATCACTTAACCCTTTCTCTAACCATTATGGCTCTAAACTTTAATTGAGCAAAGCCAGATCTGGGGCGTAAGCTCCACCTTTTGCACTGAGTCAACTATTAAATGTCTGCCTTTAGGGCAGATGTGTCCCTCAGACATGTTTGAGTGAGTAAAACTCCTTGAAGAGGGTAAAGAGCCTTGCAGCGACGGCAGTGCACCAACGTGCAGGATGACTTCAACAGATTGACTTGACATTTATAATGAAGTGCCAGACTTATTTTTCCTATGATGCGGTGTCTTTATGATTTGCCTAAATTGGAAAGTTTGAACAACAGAAAGGTGTAACTTAAATGGGTAGATGTGGGCCGCACACGGTCTTTCCAAAACGTTTGTCATGGTATGCTTTCTGTTATTGGTATCACGGACGATTGTCTCAAGTCTGTTCTTGTTAGCATTGGAGGTTAGAATTCTATTACTGTGTGTTTTGTGTGGTCTTGCGTGTGTATCAGGCACCTGATCAAAGTTGCAAGGCTTGAATGGTACTGTAAATTGCAATGGAACAAAATGGTGAGAGATTTGAACTTCTGTCTTGTTCAGAACTTAAGAGTCAGGACTGTGAAAGGACAGCAGTATGCTTGCCGATCTGGAGAAAAGTTTCATGGATCTATGCAGCAGAGGTTTTTATTGGTTGACTGCAAAACAGTATTAAGTGGAACATACAGGTATGTCAAAAATGTTATATTTATAACATTTTGTATAGTGAAATTTTTTAAATCCTCTAAATTATTCTATGTAGTTTTTCATACAACTTTATTCAGTCAATAAAACACAAGGGGATGGGAAATAAGAGTTTAGAGCTGTTCTTACTGGGCCAAAGCCGTTCCCAATGCAATCGCAACAGCAAAAATATACTGTCAAACCCTCTGTTATACAGTCTCCTATAAAACGGGCACTTTGAATCCTGAATGTTGATTGACTGGGATTATAAGCACAACAATATTTAGCAAATATATCACAGACAAGCGCTGTAAGCAGGTGATATTTCAGACTGTATACTACGGGTATGACATCACATATTTTTTTACTGTTACAATTTCTAAGAACAATAAGGCATCTTTTAGGTTTGTGACATGTTGAAAATAGGACATGGCTGTGACAAGCATTGTGTTATGCCTAAGAACAGTTCTTTGTTTAAATAACAAACAAGCTCAAGCACAGCATATTGGACATATACCCCCCCCCCATGCTTTGTTTCTAATTAGCATTCTAGATTTAATCCATCCGGTGTATAGTGTGCTGTGAATTATTTAGGCTACTACATGAACTATGAACATTTAGGGTTACTTTGACAACATCTGTTATATCTGTTGTCCCTTTTGCTATTACCGTCTTTACCGTCTTTTGCTCTTACCGTCTTTCTAGCTTCACGTGGTCCTTTGAGAAGATCAACCTGAGCATGGTCCTGGTGGTAACAGGTCAGCTTGTGGACTTGTACGACGAGGAGTTCAGACGACTCTTCGCTGGTTCCGCTGTGCCTGCCGCTCTCCTTCAGAAGAGGGAATACTGCCAAGATCGGTCGACGTACGACCCTTACTCGGGTAGGCTCTTTGAGAGGAGACTCTCTCCTGACCAGACTCACATTAGGTCTCCTGCGAGACAGCTCGGCTTGGCGGCTTTAACCGGGCAACACAAAGGCATTCGTTGCAACAACGGACAGACGCTCACGAGAGGCTTGAGCATTCAGGACAGACTGAATCAAGCTCATCGCGCCGATACAGGGACGCTCGTGAGGGTACACAGCTACGCCGGAGACCTGTCGCGAGTGGGGAACGCCACGACTCACGAGAAGAACATAAGAGATGACTCCCGACGTGCCCCTGAGAGAGGTGGACACGATGAGGAGTCACTGTTATCAGGCGGGATGAATCATCACATGCAAAAGAATAGGTTTCGCGTTGTCCAGCAGCAGCATCTCCCTTACAGCAGTGAGACCTCTCTTAACAGGTGGAAGGTCGACTCCTACCTCAACGAAAGGGACGTGGCAGGGGGGTCCGTTGACAATCAGCATCTGCCGGCCGGCACTCGGAACCACATCCCGTCCTCCCGCATGAGAGCGTCGATGCTCTTCAACGGTCACCTGGCAGAGCGCCCTGAACACCTAAGCAATATGTCTACGAACACGAGGACATCTCCGCCGGGTAGTCCAAGTCCGGCCTCTCTACGTGACAGCCCTGGCAACGTACAACAGCACGTTCGGCTGAGGGAGAGCCGGACGAGATTGGAGGAGATCAGACATAAAAGGTTTAGTTTTCATGAGGAGCCGATCCATAAATTCAGGCCGGATCTGAACCAGGGTCCTCAGAGGCTGTCTATTTTCTCGGCTCTTGAGAGGAATAAATATAGGTCACCCGAGGGAGGTCTGGACAAAAGGCACAGTCTGGGAAATGTAGAAGGCTACTACAACCAGGGACTGTCCAGCTGCAGAGAGGAACACGCCTCAGGAATTCAACAGGATGAGGACCACAGACGGAGAGACCAAGCATGTGCACATCTGAAGCTCACGGACGCCCAAAGGTCTGTCTCGCAATTTGATCTCACAACCAAGAAAGAGATGAGAAATCCTATTGAGGACTGGCAGGAGCCTCTCTCCAGGACAACATCGGCAGCTCAGCTGGGTATAAGGCTGAAAGAGCCTTTGCTCCAGCCCTCCAAATTCAGACCTGCCGGTCTTAACGTGGAGAGCTCAAAAGCTCTAACATCTTTGATCAGAATACCAGAGGAGAGAGATGGACCAACTAGAAGGTATCATAATTCTACAGACCAGCCTGCCAACAGCCCCAATTCAGTGCTCTTCAAAGACAAAGACCAAACGTTCCATAATGGAAATCAAGTGAAGCCGGCAACGGCAGATCTATGGAATACGCATAGACTGCAGGCTGACGTTTCCGGAAACAAAGAGAGATCACTGCTCAGCAAAGATGAAACCGCAGAAAACAATTATTCATTGACAATGTCACATAGGACAGTGGTGGATGCAGAGGATCCACTGGAGATAATGTTGCACAAGGAAGTGGGAGCAGAACTCCAAAGACAAAATGTATTTGGCCGTACAGATCAGAACGCAGGTTCGGAAAGGTTAAAGGACTCAACGCAGGAAGATATTGCAGCAGAGCAGAAAAACACATCAGATCCTCTGAGAAAGAGGTCAGTTTTGGGACTAAGCACATCAACCAAAGGTAGTTTTCCAGGCTTTACCAGGTCGTCACACAACATGGCCGGTGCCAAAACCGAAAAAGAACATCAACATAACACTCCCAACGCAACAAGTAAATCCTTCTATCCTGGGTTAAGTTCTAATTGGGTAAGAAGGAGTTTTAGAAAGAAACGTGACCAGGACTCTCCCAGCCCCATAGTAACGTTAGAAGGTCAAGCAAACTGTTCAGATACGGGGCGGAAACAGGTGTATAGCCGGTTTGAAAGTTTTGTTTCATTTGACAAGAAGCCTACCGATAAAACAACGGCAACTAATACAAGAGGGTATGACAGGAGTTTGTCAGTACGAAATCCCTCTATGAGTTCCATTCACAGTCAAGCTATGCCTAATGAAAATAAGCTTGAGCGATTCATACAACGGGTTGGGAATCTTATCAGCAAGAAGTGAAGTCCAAGTACAACCCTGTTTTCATGCGAATTGTCACACTGCCTCATATGAAAATAAAAACATAATGCAATGATCTGCAAAACCCAATATTCGATAGAAAATAGAACAAATACAATATATAGCATGTTATTGAACTGTTTTGGGATCGAAATGTATTATAGTGTGAATAAACTGGTGTTTTATTGTTATTTACGGACAGTGGGATTTCATTCTAAGAATTCAAGCACTCCGGGATGTTCTATGGAAATCGTATAAATAATGGAAAATGGATGTTAATGTTTTATTATCCCATAAAGGGATATTTTGTTGTTTTTTTAACAAGTTTGACCTGATTTTACATGTAGTTTTAGTGTTAAAGCAAGATCCAGACAGTTGTTTTGCCAAGCCATATACTGCAGGGGTCAGACTGTAGAAATTAGTTACAGGGGCAAAGAAGGAAGTAATAACCAGGTTTTGTTGGTATGTAGTAAGAATGATAAAGAGATGGTTGGAGTGTATGGTGGAGAGTGGACGGCGATGGGATAGGAGAGGGATGTTGTTTGGAGTGGGTGATAGCATGTGGGAGGGATGTAGGACTCTTTTTGACTTTCTTAGAGATACAGGATCACGAAATACAATATAAATGTTGACCAAAACAACTCAAAACATCTGAATGATGCTTCAACACTAAAAGTCAGTAGGAAGCGAGGTCTAACATGATACAAAATGTCACTGTGTATGCAATTTCAGTTGCCACTAAATGAACAGTCTAATGGTCAGACATGCTGATTTTACTATTCTTTGTTTTAATTTATCATAGGGGCTGTATGTCACATGTATTCACTGTTTGGAAGCTGTGTGAGAAGTGTATTGCATAAACAATCACATCTAAATCACCATCCTTTTACATTTCTTATAAATGATCTCTTTAATGTCAATTGTAATTGATTTTCTGTGTTTTATTGTGGTAATAGAGGGCTCAGCTGTGAAAGAGTCCTTGGTCTCAGCTGAAGATAAATTAATAAATATAATTCAATGAGGTAATGTTTGGTTTTAGAATGCATATTTGTGAAAAAAAATGTTGTTTATTGTTTTTTTATAAGCTTGATATTACTAAAAACAAATAATACAAATCCAGCCTTCAATTGAGAGAACTTTATCTCTAAAAAGAAGAATCCTAAGGTTATTATCTGCGTGACTGTGCTCTTTTTACACCAAACCAACCTTCAACAGCAAACCGTTTTTTTTGTGTCATTTTCTATTTATACCCAAATGAAACAAGATGACCATGATAATCATATAAGTGTTCCCAAAAACGCAAATACACAGTGCATGTATGCATATATAGCCCCTTTGATGTAGAATATAAGAAACATTTGCCATATCCCTTGTAGTAGGTTTTCGTTTGTGAGAACACACATGGCTTTATAATACAAAACAATCAAACCGCAGGAGTGCTTTCTGTCACTCTTCTGTGTTAAATTAGATTTGGTAAAATTAGATTTGGTTTAATTGGACATTTGGTCCTGCACACAGATGTTGATATTTCAATCACTTTTATAGTTTTTTGTTACAGCAAGCACTGTGGGAAAATCAATTTCTGGATACATTTCTGGAACGCAGAATTCCAGTTAGACCTTCTATATGAAATACTCCAGACATTTATTCCTCTCCGCATCCAGTTCTTGGGTCTCAATCTCAAACTGCTTCAGGGCAATAAAGTACTGGACAAACGGCTCCCCCAAGGCCCCCCGGATCACCGGGTCATCGCTCAGAGCCAAAAGTGCGTCCTCCATTTTCACGGGGATCGGAAACAGGCCCCTCTGCCGCTGGCTGTGGCCCGAGGGCCTCGGGACGCCCGTCTCGGTCGCCAGGTTACGCTTGATACCGTCTAGGCCCGCCGCCACGGTGGCCGCCAGCACCACGTACGGGTTAGCCACGGCCGAGCCCAGCTTGATCTCGATGTGCGTCTCCCTGCCGCCGTGGCACTTCACATTGAAGGCGCTGCTGTTGTCGTTGTAGCCGCAGGTGGCATAGAACACGTGGTGCTTGGGGTCTCGGACCGCCTTGGCCAGGTGGTCGCGGCAGCCCAGCCCGGGGGAGAGCAGGCAGCTTAGGGCGGCCGAGTGGGTCAGGAGCCCAGCCAGCCACCGCTTCCCGATATCGGACAGCTCCCCACCGCCGCGGTCCCCGGCGTGGAACAGGCTCCGGCGGCCGCCGGCGTCCCACAGGGAATGGGAGAGCGCGCCGGCGTTGTAGAGGCCGTCGTCCGCGAAGAAGCTCGCCACTAGGCCGTGCCTCCGCGCCAGCTCCTTGACGCCGGTGCGGAACGTGAAGGCGGCGTCGGCGGCGGCCACGCCGAACTCCGGCCTGAGGTTCATCTCCATCTGGCCGGGCCCCGCGGCGGACGCCAGGCTGTCCACGTCGGCGCCCACGGCGTACATGCCGCTCGCCAGGCACTGAAAGAACGGCGGGTCGCGGCCGGCGGCCTTGGGGCCGGGCCGCTCGGGGGCGCCGACCACGCAGCACTCGTAGGCGAAGGAGGAGCGCAGGGAGAAGCCCAGGCCCTGGAGCTGCCCCAGGAGCTGCTTGGCGAGGAGGCGGGGCGCCGTCCGCAGGGGGCCGCCGGTCACCAGGCACGGGTCGCAGATCACCCGGGCCGTCTGCTCCGCCCAGGGCAACGTCCGGAACGTGGACAGGTCCGGGATGAGGAGCACGTCGCCGCTTATGCTGCCGGCGCCGTCGGCGTTGTCCACCTCGCTGCTCCCGGGGCTGAGCGTTAGCTCCAGGTGGCTTCTGGGCATGGGAACGCCGTACACCGCTTTCTCCTGTGGATTGAATGGGTTCAAAGGGTTTAGGTTCCGCCGTTCTCACCGGCGAGCGGGGGGGGGGGGGTTTGTTTTGTGGGAGGCCTGTGTGTCGTGGGCTTCGGGGGACGTTTACGTGAAAGAAACGGACTGGCGCCGTCTTGGACCGGGACACCCCGTGGAGATCTGTGGCCTCGAAGCGGACGAACTGGATGTTATCCCGAGCGATCTGCTGCTTGATGTGCTCCATGGCTGAGACAAAGCTCTGAGTCCCGGATTGGTCCATATTGTCTCTGCCGTTATCTGTGAGGAAAAGAGTCAGTGAAAGATTTGTGTAGGAAATGTACTTGCCTTTGAGGAATCTACTGTACGGTTTTCTTTACAATACCTTTGATATTCATTCCAAATGTTTATGTGACACGTGGTCCTTGGGTGAGAACATGGTAAAAACACTGCAGGTTTTACCACGTTTCCTTAAACCACAATAAATGCGGTCATTATGTTTCAACAAAGGCTAGTTGAAACATCCGACTTGCCGAGAGCTGGGTGCTATGGAATTGTCTTACGAACAGCCAGATCGAAGTGTTTTACCTTATTCTATTCCTCAGGAAACAAACATAACACATATAACACAAAAATTGCTTTTAGCCAGTCACTTGGTCCAAAACTGCATGACAAGGCGATCCAGAGAAACCAACCAAGCCGGCAAGGGCAGCCAACCAGAACATATGACACCAGGCGTGTGCTTATGTGTTTGTAAACCTGTGAATTAGGAAGGCAATGAGTTTACATGTGCATGGGACTTTATTCACACACAGGTATCAGGTACATTACATAAAAATATAGTCAGCATACATGCCAACACTGACATTGAAGATGAATGTTGTTCTGTCTTAAATATTACTAAGCAAGGTATATGAACATGCCTATTGAAAATGACAGCTTGGTTTGTTTGCGCATCCCATGCGAAAATGTCCACCCACCCTTAAACGTGAAAAACCGTTGGCAATATTTATAGTCTTCTAAGTGACCTATCTGACCAGTTAAGGGCTAGGTCAGTACATGGATATTGGGAATGGAAAGAGTTTGAATGAATGAAACTAGGTTGAGGAGGTCAATACCTCTCACATGATTATAAGAGCAAACACACAGAGGTTTCTAAATGGCTAGGCTAAGCTAGGCCAGGCAGATAACAAAACAACATGACTGAAAAAATCCCAATGGAAACTCAGCAACAAATTTAAAAAGTCATTACTCAATATGACTAAAATTAAAAGAATAAAAAGATCAATAAAAGTATTCTCTTTATCTTTACCCGAAAAAATAAATGTCAGTGCACAACCAACATTTCATGACTAATCATATACATTTAATACAAGCATATTGACAAGAATAATGGAAATGGAATGACAGACAAGGGAGAAATTACAGACAAGGGAGGACTTTACAGAGTTACAGAATATTTAGTATGTCAACAACGTTCCTCATCCATGTCTTGTCTGCACAAAGAAAATCGAAGAAGACCGGTGTCGACTTGAGTTGTGTAGTTGTGTAGCTGTGTAGTTGCACGTTCTCCCATTTAAAATGATCGGACATTGCTGACAGATGGGCCGGGCGGTGTTTTTTCTTTTGTTTTTTTCTCTGTTGGCACATTCTGGTATTGTGAAGGTCCTCTACACTTCCTCGTCCTCGTTCCTTGAAAAAGGTCAACTGTTTTGGTAGGCTATCTGTCATTCCTGTATCTCTAGTTCTCTCTGGCTTAGGGAGTTGGCCAAGGACGATTTATGTTATTACATTTTGTTGAACTGTGGCAGACTGTCTCAAAAGGCTTTTTGCGACATCACACTAAGAATGGTCTTTTACACATGTAATATAATGAGATGTATCTGGAATGTAATTAAGCTTAATGTAATCATTATGTTTTATAATAAGTATATGTCATCAGTGTAATGTTACAGAGGCAAATATCTTTCGATATAATCTTTTGGCCTTCATTAGATTACAAGGTGCAAATTGTTGGGAACCAAGACACAGCATGGATTTCATCTGTATGTGTGTATGTGTTTCTTATTGTAGTTATGTAAGTAATAATATAATGACATGTGCCATGAATCTTTGGCTGAACATCAAGGTTGAACTCTGTGTACATTTGTAGAAACAGTGCAACAGTGGAACCTAACGATGGGAACTAATCGGTGGGACGCACTGCAACATCTAATGCACTCTGAGCTTGTTGTACTCTTAGGTGACCGGTCAAAGCCTTGCAGTTTTAGATTAGGATTAAAGCCTTTCTGCCACCCACACTTGACTTATAAAATAGCGAAGGCCCAAATAGCCATTTTCTTCCAGAGAGGCACCCTGAAAAGACATGGCAGTGCAGCGAACAACAGCCTGCAACCTGATCATCATCATGATTGACCGACCCTGCGATCTGAGCACAACCTCAGCACAACCTCAGAACAACCTCAGGGATGAGGAAAGGATGGTAGCTGATTCCGGGACTACAAAGCGCGTGTTCACCATTGGTGGCAACAGTCAGCAAACGCTGAATTTTAGCACCCCCTTGTGGACGGTGAAGGACTTTGTCTGTTCCCTGGGCGACACAGCGAATGCATCCAATTGCTCACTGTTAATTTCGGCTTTTCTGAAGAAAATTATTTTATATTTAACTGTCGGGTTTGATCCTATTCATGGCCGGGGACACTTTGTGACTGTATGTAACTGCTCATGTTGTCTTAACAGTGCCAGTAGACACCAGTAGAGAAGAATTCTCTGTAAAATCAGGGATCACAGGATATAGTTATAGAAAACGGTTCTCCCATGTATAGCAGAACTTTGCTCTACCTAAACACTCTCTAACTTAATGTCTAAGGACTGTACTGTACAGTCTGACCTGAAATGGGTTGAGATAACCAACCTGATTACCTGTTCCTCTCAAGGCCAAAATATCTAGGAGAACTGACGGATAAGGGAAGTGCTTAATGTTTAACTAAACTGAGAAGAGATGATTTTTATGCCTTGCTGTTTTTGACACTTGCCATAAGAGTGAATAAGTCCTTGTTGCTTCCAGGTGTTGCCTGTTTTTGTCTACTAAACCATTTACAAATACATAGTGGTTTGCTTGTCTTTATATCTAGAATTGATTTGTAAATAGTATGACAATTTTGCTTTCATGAATATCATTGCTGTGGACAATTTTGACTGGAGCAGTATTAATAATAGTAGCTAGCAACACAGCACGCATTCTGATCACTGTTGTTGCTAGCTCTACCCAGGGGCATAAGTGCACATTTGCTGAGGGGTACACAAGATCAATGTTGCCCCCAAATCCCCCCCACCCCCACCCCATCATTTAAAACGCTAAACAAAGGGGGAAGAAATGTTCCATCCATAATTTTTTAACTAATAAGTTTCTGATTTGTTACTACTTTTTATGAAATTTCAAATAATTACTTGGGCACAATGGCTACCCCCCCCCCCGGTGTCTCTTTTTGTCAAGGGGGGGTGCAGTAGTCTGATACCTCTCTGGGGGGGGGGGGTCTCTGTTGGGATGTTTGGTTTAAGCACTGCCAAATCCTGATTCACCCATGTAATATATTTTAAAGGTGCACTTTAGGCAGACTGCTCTTTGTCTAAGTTTGCTGTGTCTAAGCTAACACCCCAATTCCTGTGTCTTCCAGCAAGGCCTCGGCCTGAGTAGAATTTACAGCAGGTGTGAGCAGAACCCAAGAAGAACAGGACAGTATTTGTGAATATTGAAGCCACAAGCCATGCGGGCACGGCATGATATTTGTACCTAGCGTAGCAATAGCCTTGGTCGCGGACCATCGTTTTAGATTAGATTAGATTCAACTTTATTGTCATTGAACAGTACAAGTACAGGACAACGAAATGCAACTAGCATCCAACCAGAAGTGCAAAAAAGAGCAGTGCAAAAATGTTGTGCAAAAATGTTGTGAAGGGCAGTGTGTCAATGTATAGGTGATCCAACGTATGGGCCTACTATCTTACTAACAATCAGCTAGCAAAGGAATCCCTTCACTGATTTACCAACAACGTGATTGATCAAAGAGACGTTAACCACTCCGTTAATTGCATTGAAGAGCAAAAATCAGGGTAGCAGGGGTCTAGCCATGATTTATGCCCCCTGGAAGCTGAAACATCAGGCAAGTTACTGGCCAATCAAGGTTGATTTTATAAAAACAAAGCATCTATGAGTAAAAGTGATTGGATGGCAAAAGCCCTCACACAGTGTTGTACCAAGTGACCAATCAAAAGAACACCCCTTGTTGATGAAAGGAACACCAAACCAGACTCACCTGTTTGTGAGGTCCAGCTCTCGCCACAGGTGGCGCTGCTGCTCCCGCCCGCAAATGCCCGTACTCCGGACGGCCTGTCTGCGCCGGTCACATCGGGCCTGAACGAGCTTGATGAGTCCACACTGGAGCCGAGCAGCACGAAGCTGCTGTCCCTGGACCTGGTGGATGCCCTTCTGGGTGCATCGGAGTGGGGCTTGAATGTGGTGAAGGAGGACTGGGACTCTGGCCGTCCGTCTCCCCTGTTGGACCCATGCAGGTAGGTGTAAGGCGCGGGGCTCCCAGGCCGACCTCCATCCTCCTTCCCCCGAACCCGGAGCATGGACCCATCCCTCAGGACACTCTTCAGCTCATCCATGGTCTGTCTGGAGGCCCCCGCCTCGCCGTTCGAAGCCTTTGGGCTGTAGGAGCACCCCTCCTCGGACCACTCCACCCTGGCGGGGGGGCCTTCCGCTGGCCTGGGCAGAGCCCTCTCGGGGGACCGTGTGACGTGAGTGGGGTGGGGACCGATGGAGATGGTTGTGGGTTGGTTTTCCGATGGTCTGGGGCTGACGTGGTCGGAATAGTGGACGATGGTCGGCCCACCTCTGTCCCACTCCCCTGGAGCCAGGTGTCTCCCACTCACCCTCACCCCCTGCTTCTTGCCCAGGCTTATTCCACTCCCATCTACCTGGTCTCTCGACCCACCTGAGCCCTTCTGGTGACACACCCCACCTAGTGTTTGTATATTTAGAATATGGCGTAGTCCTAAATGGTATGTTGTGTTTCATATCGTGCCAACGTTATATGTTGGTATTACCAAAAAATGTATTGTTGTAAAAAAGATACACTTAAACTGAGAACCTTTTTTTTAAATCATGGCGTGGTGATTTTTTTGGATAGTTTGTCAAATTCTGTGTCTATTCATTTGTGAAAAATACAATAACAGCAGCGCTAATATGAAACACAACACTGGGATATAACAAAATATAAAGCAGCTAGAGATGTTACCTTGAGACCGAAATCCTCTGAGTCATGCATCCCTTTTGTACTATTTATTAGCCTGGGATTTCAGTGCCTTCATTTGAAACCAGTGCAATGCTCGCACATTTCTTTTATGGACAATTAGCACAATGGTGATGGATTGGAAAATTCTCTCTCCACATCCGTGGATGCAGACTCCTGTTGGAAACTAGTATCCACTGACAACCAGTAGAGACTGAAACACCTCTGCTTTCACCCCATTGGCTATTAACATTGACAATTCAATATCCTCTTTTGTGTCAATGCAAAGGGGGGTTGAAAAAAAAACCCAGCTCAGCTATTTTATTTGTGCCTCGGACTGTGACACTGAGGCACTTTCTAGACAGATACATTTTACTTTGAAAGTGCTTTTTCGAGAATAATTCATTGCAATATTATCAGGTATCCACAATAGTTGGGTATAGTAACTATCAACTGGTATTTATCCAAATCTGTTCTGTGATTGTATAGAAAATGGCTTCAGGTAGGCAAGCTATAAACTCAAAAAGCTTCAGATTTATTAAATGCATTGAAAATGTAATTTGAAAAAAGAAAAATGACACAGGACCTTGAATAAGATCATTGAAGAAACTAAAATGATATACTACAAATATACAAATGCCAAACCCAAATAATGCTTTCAACCTGGGGAGGTGTGTGATAAACATGTGACCCAGGTTGCATGGGGTTGTCCGTTGTCTAAGCGCTGCCTCCAGTCCACATATAGAGCTGCAGCTTGGGTTCAAACCTAGCCCCAAGCTCTTGAAATAAAACACTCCCTCCTCTACTTATCCTACCCAATAAAGCAGTTATTGCCAGAAAGTAAATCCTGTCATAAAACCTTTTAAGGAAGGCTTCAGACCTAAATAATAAATAAATAAATTCCTTAGGCACATGCTATAACAAGCAATGTTCAATATTCACAACTGATTACAGATTCAAATGGGTGTAAAAAATAAATCTTTAGAATGAAACTGGATGAGAATAAAGATGTCTTCTTTTGCGCAGGACTACAAACTGATCCCAGAGAACATGCGGTTTGTAGGCTTTTTACTAGGGTGGGGTTTCAAGAGAGCTCGAGCTCTGATTAGTGACTGCTTTGCGTCGTACTAGTCGAGTAGACGCCGACTCCGCACGGAGGAATTGCCCCAACTGTATGGTGCAAAACCTTTTAATATATTTACTTCTTTTTAGGGACCGGCTGTATGATTAAGCTACAATCTTCAATGAGTAAGCATATCCCAGTAAGTATCCATATTTATACTGCAACATTGTGTTACGTTGTATCTGCGCGTAATACAATTTGTATCAACTGGTATTCATTTTTCCGGTTGTTCCAAGCTTGGCCTGGCATAAATGCCGTGTTCTTTGTCATTTTGATATGTTAATGGTTCCCATGATTGACCGTGGTCATGTTTGTATATAAAATTAAATAGACTCTTCAGTTGGTTTTAAGATAATGTAACCGAGAAAAACCTGCCAGTGGAGTTGCCTTTCCCGAGAGCTATTGAAATGTATTGTAGACATTTTATCGTGGTATTAAATTGACGCATTTTTCTTGTTAAAATGTCAACAATAACATTGACAGTTTCTATAAACATTCATAACTTAATTGACTATTATTTACTTTAACGAGGCGCTAAATCCCTCTGTGATTAACATGTAGTTTAGGCTATACATATCAATGGACCTTGACAAGTGCTCCGCTATAGGCCTCTACACCGGTGATGGCGCCGAGTCCGCCCTCACACAAAGGACAATTTTTAGAAATCCTCTATTTCATCATGTCGTATCTACCACTATGTTCGTCTCAGGTGTTATATATTCCCTGATCGTTGAACAGAAGCCTAGGTTTGACGTCACCGTGTAGTCTCTTCATTAAATATCTGATGTGGCTCAAATGTTTAGAACCGAACATTTTCCATCCGGAAAATATCGGATTAACTGCATATTTCAAGAGCGTAGATATTATTTGGTGCACAAACTAATGGACAACAAGGCCGAGGCCCTTCAGAATTATGCACATCATTGTATGTAGCGAAAACCTTTCCTATCAAAACCATATGAGTTGTAGATATTAGTTCTACCCGAATGGGATTCAAGAAAAACAAGGCGACCTAAGTCCTTATGCTGTCTGTCACTCACTGGCTATCATGGAAAGAAACCAATTCTAGTTCCTGGACAGGAGGAGATTTGAACTGAACTGGAGGAGATTCATAAATCTGCATACCCCTTACATTTTTTAATTGTTCCACCTAATTCTCCCGTGAGTTTAGAGGCCACGCATTTGACCCCCCCCCACCCCACCTTGTTCTCTTACAGCAGTTCTGTGGTGTTCTGGGTCACACATTTATGGAGTTTCTGAAGGGCAGTGGGGACTACTGCCAGGCACAGCACGTACCTGCCTATGCAGACGAGTGAACCGCAGAACCCGCCACCACTCCCATCGCGTTGGACCCACAGGAGGATCTGAACCGTTGGCAGGATCGGGGAAACCTCCTAACCTACCAGCAGAACCAAGCCTGGATGGGGTAACTCTACCCGCTGCACACTGCCCTCGTCGGCTTCTGTCCGGTCAGAATCGAGGGGTGAATCTGCCTCGCCCCCCCCCCCCCCCCCAAGGAGAACGGGTTTGAATTTGATTGTCCGGCCCCTTTTTTCTGCCCCCCCCCCGACCTCCTTTGACCCCGTAGCCTTTTAGGCCGCAGTGTTTTTATCGCAGGGAATGTAGTTTGACATTTGTTGACATTCCCTCCCCTTCTAAAGAAGTGGTTCTGTTAGATTTGTTTTCTGTGGAAGGAAGATTCCTCTTTTTTGTTGACACCATGGCACGAATGAACCGCCCCGCCCCTGTGGAGATCACCTACAAAAACATGAGGTTTCTGATTACCCACAATCCTACCAATGCCACTCTCAATAAATTCATTGAGGTGAGCTCTCCCTCTAACTTATGATGATACAATGATGCAATGATACATAAATGTCTTCCCCGTGTTGTATACACATGTTGCGTATGCATGACTCTATGGTGTATTCAAATGGCATATATTTTCCCTGATCTGAAATCAAAACCCTATATTATTTTCCAGGAATTGAAGAAGTATGGTGTTACCACCGTTGTGAGAGTTTGCGAGGCCACATATGACGCCACCTTGGTGGGGAAGGAGGGAATCCAGGTTTTGGTACGTTTCCGCTTCAACGTTTACATCTGATGTAATGCCGCCATGGTCTTCTCGCATTTATTGTGGGTTTATTTCTTACACGGGCAGATTTTACTCGTTGTTCTTCCCACCAATAGGACTGGGCGTTCGATGACGGAGCTCCTCCTTCCAACCAGATTGTTGATGATTGGTTGAACCTTTTGAAGACAAAGTTTCGGGAGGACCCGGGTTGCTGCATTGCTGTCCATTGTGTAGCTGGCCTGGGGAGGTACCGTTTCTTGCCCCGCTCTCCCCATAATATTCTATTCTCTGTATGGTGGGGGGACGTTTTGACCGCTGTCTTTCTGACTTGTGTTTTTAGAGCCCCTGTCATGGTGGCCCTGGCCTTGATTGAATGTGGTATGAAGTACGAAGACGCTGTCCAGTTCATCCGGCAGTAAGTCTGATCCAAACGGGCGTCGTTCATATAGCTGCCGCATTTTTACATTGGAAGCTACGGTAGGCCAAGGCTATGGGCCCGCGTGACATGTGTCCGTGATACAGACAACGCTTCCTCTGAAGTGTAGCAGACCGGAGGTTGTGCCTCTGTATCCAAGAAGTGGTCCGGTGGGTTTTCAGTTCTCGATGTACCTTCTGGCTAAGCCCCAAAACTCCGCTCATTGTTTCACGACGGAATAGTTACGTTCGTGTTTACAGGGACCGATTTCAGTTGAAAGACTAGTCCTTTTGTCGTCCTCTCCCACCAGGAAGCGTCGCGGAGCTTTCAACAGCAAGCAGCTCTTCTACCTGGAGAAGTATCGTCCAAAGATGCGCCTGCGCTTCAAAGACTCCAATGGCCACCGCAACAACTGCTGCATCCAGTAGTAGTGCCAACTCATGGTCTATGCCTACAAAGCCCCTATAAAAGAAACCAAGTCAATGTCTTCAAGCGTATCTACCCGGCAGGCTAGTGTTCTTTACCTTAGTCCATTGTGAGAATCATTTTAATTGGAACTCCATTCCCAGATAATTCAAGTGTCCCCTTCTTTTTTGTCTTTTGAATTTGCAAGTGTCAAAAAAGAAAACAAGGGTTGTTTGTGAACAAGTAACAGTGAGTGAGTGTTCTTTGTGTGCCCATAGGATTGGGGAGCACAGCCAGTGAAGTGTTGTATCATTTTGTAGAACATCCAGTGGTTGGATTATACATGTTGAACACAGCCCACGGTTTCAAATTGTCCAGGATGCTTATTGCGTATGCTTTAAGTTTAAACGGTGATAATTTAGCGTAAGCATTAAGTTATCCCTTTCGATTTTATGATGAAAGTAACTGCCCCATGTTCCTAGGATGACCTGTAATCGTTTACAATGTGTGAAATGTTTTCCTTTCCTGAAAATGGTAGTAAAGTATGTTCAAAGCAGCTTTTCTGTGTTGTAATGGTTTGTGGGTGTACCCCAACCACCAAATGGCATGGGTGTAAACAGGTCAATAAAAACATTCTAATGAGTAGATTGCTGATTGGCCAGCTTAAGCGCCTCTTGAGTATATCATACTCTGAGGTAGTTGCAAGTACTTCAAGAACTTTTGGTTTCGGCTAACTATATTAGGCAGACTTTTAGAAAAAGAAAAAAAGCAATTATCTATTTTCTCTCGTGAGTATAGAATGAATCACTGTTACATGTTTATGTTTAACAGAAGTTAGAAGTTATTCACTGGACAGTTACTTTAAGTTTGGTACTGAATAGAAAGATGTATGCCTTTCTCCCAACAGTTAAAACTTGAAATGCCTTACAACAAAAGTGTAACATAAAGGCAATCGAGTGGTTTTGTCATCTTCTGCATAAGGAAAGGTGTTTCATTTTTCTACTTAGAACAAAAACATAGTTTTGCCTTCGTCTCATGCAGGACGTCCACACACTTAATGTTCTTTCAGTAACTTTTTAATATACAATGTTTAGTTGCAATATTTGTTTATTGAAAGTCTGGAACCTTGTAATGTTTTTATTTTTTCTTATCAAACCTTGTTTACTAATTACTGCCATGTCCGAAATGTGATTTTGTGTTTTTTCGCTTTGAAACTGGACTTCAACGTCTGCAATATTTTGTATGCCTTTATTTTTGATGTCCGTAACTTAATACTTCGATACTTGATGATTTATGTATTTCAAAATGTGTATTATTAGGTTGGCTATTTATACTATGAATGGATGTGTGTTTTAGTACTGTGAGCGACAAATTGTAACTGTTCACCAACTTGTGAAAGTACATTAAAATGATACACTGAGAAGTGAGACTAAGTTTTTCTGAATGGCATTTTTTGTGCAGTAATATCTGAAAATATAATAGATTTTTTTTTCTTGTTAATAATTTAATCCTGTTTCATTGACTTTTGAAAGGTTTCCTGGTGGGCTTGTAATGGTAATTACCAACAAAAACATTTGAGGGAACAGAAAGACTGATTCAATGCTGTTTTAAAAACCTTCTTTATTCATGACTGCAATGTGTCCTAGTCTCCATATCCTCATTGCTACGGACGGTATTCCAGGCCATGTCCTCGGGGTGACCAGCTAGCGGAGGTATTCACTTTTATATTCAACTTCCCTGACTCTGTCTACAGTCCTCACCTGCTTTAAAGAAACCTTCCACCACCTGCCTGAATGACTACCGTCCTGTAGCACTGACTTTCATCATCATGAAGTGCTTCGAGCGGCTGGTCAGAATCCACATCTGCTCCACCCTTCCTGACACCTTGGGCCCACTTGAATTTGTGTACTGCCACAACGGATCTATGAGCAATGTCATCGACCTGACTGCACACAACGCCCACCTGGGAAAGGGTAACACATACATGAGGACGCTATTTGTGTACTAAAGCTCTGCATTCAGCGCTATTGTGCCCTCTGAACTTGTTCCAAGCTCGAGGACCTTGGGTGTAGAGAGAGTAGACGGTGAGAATGGGCCACCTCGTATCCTCTGCACTGACCCTGAGCATCGGAGGGCCCTTGGCTATATGGTGCCCATATGTCCAAAGAACATTTTTCCAGAAGTCCTGGTCTTTGTCTAGGTGTTCTCTGGCAAAATAGTTTGGGCTACTTAGATGTTGTGTGCCATGTTCAGAATTGCATATGGTCGACTTTGAAGGGTTAACTCCAGGGATCTGGTCTCAATCTTACTGTGGCCCCCTTGTGGCAAGATCTGTACCTACGGCTATTTGCTGACGAGAACTTGAGCAACACAATTGTCTGCATGTCCAATGGAGAATAACGTAAATTAGCACACTAACAGGTTGCTGATTTTATTTTAGTCTTTCAGACAAAACATGCAAGACAATATCAAAATGTGTTTATTTTCTCGTTTGTACAACCTTCAATGTCATCTCTGACCTTTATAATAAATAAGAATGTCAAATAAATGTGCTTCAAACACGCTGCCCACCCAGTATTCCTATCACAAACAAAGTGATCATGAGAAAGAAAAAGCTACATCAGGAAGATGAAAAAGCACAGGGGTTGGTGAGTGGATATGCAACAAAGGTACTCACAAAAATTAAAGTCATTCAAACAACAGTATAATTTGTATGACATATATAAACATAATGAACATGTAGGATGAGCCAATTCAAAATGCTCGCCATGTTGCCCCTTAAAGAACACTTATTTTGATCGGTTTGGGTTCTATCTTGGTGAAAATGTAACATACATAAGGCCTACATTACCCAATAAAATCACAATTAAAATGTCATTAGAAAAGGAACACTTTTTTTATTGTACAGTACAAAGATGTCAAAAGTCAGAGCTGAGGTAAAAAAAAATGAAAGAAAGCAAAATAAAAATCCTTTTGGGGTGTTTCCAACAGCTAAGAAATACTGATATTGTATACCCAGCTGGTCTTGTGAGATGTATTTCAGAGTTACAACAGTTAAACAAAATCATAACCAACCAACAAGACACACTGAACATAACAAATGTCTGCCAAGCAATGTTAGTCAGTTCCTCTCTTAGTCTCTTATCTGTTTGGCCCCTTAGTTTAGAGGACGGCTTGGTGTCTGACTCCCGTTTCACTCCTCATTTGGCCCTTTCATGCTAGAATCCTTCGCGGATATCGGCGAGGCCACCATCGGAAGGACGCACTGTGACGATTCGCAGTAGCCATTGAGGCCCGGATGACCGGGAGGCCCCGGAGCACCGGGAATGCCGGAAACTCCGCGTGGCCCTCGTCCACCGTCGCGTCCGTCGCTACCGTAGGCGCCTCTTCCGGGGGAGCCTGCGGGTTGAGTTGGGAGATGTGAACTGAATGCCTGGGGAGCGCAACGCTAATCGCTAAAGGCTAACCGCTAACCGCTAACAACGTTGCGGCTGTGTTTGGACTCCACCATTATGGTTTGATATCACAGTCGTAACTGATGTGTTTACCTGGAAGACCGGGCGCTCCTGGTTCTCCTTTGGACCCTCGCGTTGTGGGTCCACGGTCGCCTTGGTCACCGGTGTCACCTACGCAGTAAATACAGACATTCATTGTCTTCCTGCCCTTTTGAGGACATGCAAGGCTATTGAATGCGCACAGCGCCGTACTTATTCTTTAAACAGAGGTCGTGACACCGCCGCTACCAGCCGGTTGGTCGGTTACTGCTTGAGCCATCATATCTTGTCCAGCAATGCCACAATATCGTGTCGCAGACTAGCAACAGTCAGATACTGCAGCAAACATTTCGCCATACTGGGACACAAAACGTCACCTTTGGGCCCTTTGCGACCGAGCAGTCCTGGAGGTCCTTTGAGGCCTGGAAGTCCCCTGGGGCCCTCGAGTCCCGTGTAACCATTCTTTCCAGAGGGACCTGGAGGACCAGGGGGGCCAGGGGGACCCGGTATCCCAGAGATGCCCGACTCAGGCCTCCTCAGGCTGGCCGCTAGCCGGGCCAGCTGCTCTGTGGTACAGTAAGTGAGAGGACAAGGGCGTCAGTTTAACAAAACAAAAGGACACCCGTGGTGTTCAAGTTACCTCCGGCTGTCTGCATAGATCAGAGTCTCCTCGAAAAATGATCAAGACTTACCTTGCATTACCCTCATGCAGACTTGTGTGATGTGTGTATCACTAGGTTGTTTCCCCTGGGAAAACAAGTGGGGGGGGTTAAGCACTGTTAGATATCCCCAGTAAAGGACTATAATGATAACCGGTTTCCGGTGGGTGGTTACATTCCCCTCACTTCCCCCTGGAGCATTTAGAGTTAAGTGCCTTGCTCAAGGGCACATCTGCAGATTTTAGAGGATGAGACTTCCCCAATCGAGATAATGGATGAGGAGCTGTCCCCCGAAGCTTACCGCTGGCCCCTGTGTCCCTGGCAATCCGTGAAGCCCTCTGTTCCCCTGCATGCCACGCGGTCCAGGCTGGCCCGGCTTCCCCTCCGGTCCGGGTATGCCCCTGATGCCCTCCGGCCCTTTGTTCCCTGTCTCTCCTGGTCTGCCCGTCTAAAAACAGGGATCGGGGAGTAAACAATGGCTTGCAGCTTTCATTCATGACAAAAGGTCATAGGTTGGATTACTCCATCTGAAGGAGAGACAATGTGTTTTTGGACCATGTGCAGTCTTTAGGCATGAACAAAATGATAATTCCTTGGTACTAAAACATGATTCAACAATGCCTAATTGTGTGAAGCCTCTAGCATAAAACAGCACTTTAGGGACACACTGGTGCCACATTTCAATGTGTCCAGGCAGTAATGAACGCAAGCAGGACTTACCGAACCTTTCTCTCCAAGCTCCCCTTCATCACCCTGGAAGGAAACACAAACAGCACTGTCTCTCTCGGACCAAAGTATCAGAAAAACCAACCGCCGTGTGGTTTCCTGTTCCAGTTTCTCACCAAGTCCCCTCGGTCTCCTGCTGTCCCCTCTGACCCCGAGCTTCCCTGGAAGAATCAATCAAAAACATGTATGAATAGAAATAATAAAAATAAAAACAACTCCCTAAAATCCTTGTTCTGTTCCAGCACATCCCAGTGCCTTATTAATGACCCTGTTCTTTTCACGATCAATGGTCGTGGTCCACTGCTGCTTACCTGTTCTCCTTTAGGACCGGTCAAACCAACTGCACCCTGGACAAATGGAAGAAAGCAACAGGATGAAAAAAGAACCTGTTTTGTCCCCCCCCCCCCACGTGTGGGTTTCTTTCCCCTCCCGGTCGGGGGCTCCTCTCATGGCACTTACCCTGTCTCCATGCAGTCCACGGAGACCGGCAGGTCCCGGCAGCCCAGGAAGGCCGAGGTCCCCTTTACCTCCCTGTAATAACACACACACACACACACTGATGAAATGGAACACACTGGATCGCTTGTGGTGAGCTTCTGCACCCTCCACACCCCTTTAGCCCACCGAATGTACATGGAGGAGGAACTACGCTGGAACATTTCTGGGCCGAATTGGTGATTTGGAAAAAGGTATTGCGGGAGGTGATGGTGGGGGGGGGGGGGGGGCACTCTGATATGTTTATGTACGTGCAGGTTGTGATTGGGCTGTAAGGAATTCCTGGGAAACAGAGGGTTCTTTGAGGCTTTCTTAGCAACCCCTGGCCTGAATCTCCTCTTCCAGAGAATAAATGCCCCCCCCCCGGGCCCATAGACCAGCGTAACAAGACTCCATTCATGCCCGCTAGCTGGCGGATTACAGGGCTACTGCAGTCTGGAGGATTAGAAAGGACTGCCGCTCTCCATATGGGGCAGCGTATGGGTCTCTCCATATGGGGCAGCGTATGGGTCTCTCCATATGGGGCAGCGTATGGGTCTCTCCATATGGGGCAGCGTATGGGTCTGCGTGGCTGGAGAGGGTCCACTCTCAGACCGTGAGCCTGGTTTACTGGAACGGAGCGGTTGCTATACCGAGTGGATTAGCATATGTTGTGGAATAATACTGATTAACAAATTAACTTGGTTAATACATGAATCACTTGCTTAACGTTGGAACAGCACAAATAAGGGCCTGTTGTGTTTTTTTTGGGCACTCTGAGTTCCAGGAAATGTAAAGGGGGTAAGCCATTGTAAAACAAAACAAAAATACAAAACATTAGGAGCAATGACACTCAATTGTCAACATTCAGTGTCAAAAATGACACTCAATTGTCAACATTCAGTATCAATAACTTAAGTTAGACACACTTTCAAGTGAATGGGTATAAGTCTCCAAACCTTTGACTCGTACAGTAAATTGTGAAGACATCCTAATAAATTTATAAACCGACATTGACTCTGTTCTGGCCATAACTTCCAGTACCACAGCATATGATCCAAAAAAGTAACTGTATATTCTCCTTTTTAACATATAACCTTCATGTGTTTATGGCTTCTTCTTTTTAGCCTGGTGACATGAATATCGTGGGTCACAGGACTGGGACAGCTGTGACTCACTGGCCTGCGAATGAGCCTTTTGTTACCATAATATACACTCATACGCCCAATGACTGTTGGGCTTTGGTAAAACACATGTCATGATTAGTTTAATCTAAAATGAGAATATCAAACCTCATGGAGGATATCAAACCAGTAGTAGACAACGAGAACGACGAGCTCTCCCGTCAACCCCTCTGGAACATATTATAAAGGCTCTCTTTTCAGACTTCAGATTTTCAAATTTTATACCAGAAAATCCAGTTCTGTACTTATGTTCATTTATCAATCCTCGCATTGTCCTCTGATAGTTGAAACATCAAATTTGTTTGTGCTTTGTCTCTTTTGTTTGTCACTTTACCTAGTCACAAGGCCAATTACATATTTCCCATTGTGTCACCTATCATCCTATTGTGTTACCTGTCATCCCATTGTGTTTCCTATTATCCCATTAAGTTACCAATTTTCCCATTGGGTCACATATTGTGCAATTGTGTTACCCATCATCTCATTGTGTTACCTATCATCCCATTGTGTTACATATCTTTACATTGTGTTACCTAGCATCCCATTGTGTTCCCCAGCATCCCATTGTGTTACCTAGCATCCCATTGTGTTACCTAGCATCCCATTGTGTTACAAATCATCCCATTGTGTTACCTATCATCCCATTGTGTTACCTATCATCCCATTGTGTTATCTATCATCCCATTGTGTTACATATCATCCCATTGTGTTACCTATCATCCCATTGTGTTACCTATCATCCCATTGTGTTATCTATCATCCCATTGTGTTACATATCATCCCATTTTGTTACCTATCATCCTATTGTGTTACATATCATCCCATTGTGTTACCTATCATCCCATTGTGTTTCCTATCATCCTATTGTGTTTCCTATCATCCTATTGTGTTTCCTATCATCCCATTGTGTTTCCTATCATCCCATTCAGTTACCAATTTTCCCATTGGGTCACATATTGTGCAATTGTGTTACCCATCATCTAATTGTGTTACCTATCATCCCATTGTGTTACATATTTTCACATTGTGTTACCTAGCATCCCATTGTGTTACCCAGCATCCCATTGTGTTACCTAGCATCCCATTGTGTTACCTAGCATCCCATTGTGTTACCTAGCATCCCATTGAGTTACCTATCATCCCATTGTGTTACCTGTCTGGTGTTCTGGTGCAGAAGATGCTTAACTCCTTTGTATGTTTCATGCTTAGTACCTAAGTTACAGAGTATCTTCACTTAGTTTATTGTTGTTTCAAGTTCATATTGAGGTGTTTACAAGAAACTGTCCAATGCTTAAGTCATTGTGGTTCACAACACAAATGATGGGCATGTTTGGGTCCATGGGTGAAAAATAATGGTCCATTTGATGATGGGCTGTTTTACTTACTCTGGGTCCCGGTGCCCCGGCAGGTCCATCTGGGCCCCGTACCCCTCTCTCACCCTACACAGGAAGAAGAGAAACACATGTACCCTACAGATGTACCCTGACAAATGGACTGTATGTACCAGCATGCGAATCTGAAAACATGGAGGCCTGTTCCTCAGTGAGACACATAGAAAACATGGAGGCCTGTTCCTCAGTGAGACTCATAGAAAACATGGAGGCCTGTTCCTCAGTGAGACACATAGAAAACATGGAGGCCTGTTCCTCAGTGAGACACATAGAAAACATGGAGACCATTTCTACAGTGTGACACATAGAAAACATTGAGGCCTGTTCCTCAGTGAGACACATAGAAAACATGGAGACCATTTCTACAGTGAGACACATAGAAAACATGGAGGCCTGTTCCTCAGTGAGACACATAGAAAACATGGAGACCATTTCTACAGTGAGACACATAGAAAACATGGAGGCCTGTTCCTCAGTGAGACACATAGAAAACATGGAGACCATTTCTACAGTGAGACACATAGAAAACATACTCACTGGCCCCCCTCTTGTTCCAACAGGTCCGACTTCTCCCTGCTCACCACGTTCACCCTATAAACAAAGCCCACCTTGAGATCCGCGGTAAAGACTCTGATGATACTAGTGTGAAAATACCAGGGTTATGTTTAAAATCAAGTATTTAGTACTATCACCAATTCAAATAAACCTAAATGTAAGATTCCAGTAAAGAGACTTCCTCTTAACTTACTGATTTCCCAGGTGACCCCATTAATCCAACACTTCCTGAGTCACCACTGTTACCCTGGTGACAAGGAGAAAGAAAATATGTGATGTGCTGCAATTTACATCAGATCAGCAGTCAGTAACAGGCTGCCCACAAGTAATTTTAGGCATATTAAAAAAATAATCTGAATCTGGTATAAAATATGATATTGATAGGAAACATATGTAGAGTATATATATATATATATATATATATACATGAATTATGTAAATGGGATCAATGAGACACTTGAACACTTGGAAGTTATTTAGTTGCATTTTTCTAACCTTGATTTGCATGTTATAAGTCTAATTTATGTATTCTGCTCCATTTCATTCAGATTCAGAGCAAATGAACAAATGTTCCATCAACAGTTGGGCTTTTGTCCAGAGAACTTCAATGGATCACAGTTGGAAGCCAAAAGCCAGGTAATTGTGTCCTCATTTAGGCAATCTCTTTCATCTGTGTGAACTGAGGGCCTCCAGAATACAAGAGTTGAATACATACGCCAGCAACATATTTCAAAGTTGTTACTTTTCTTACAACTATTTCCAATAATGAATCCAACATAATCTTACAATAATTTATTTTATGTTGTTTCAGTGTTTAAGATAGTATCAGATGTAAAAACATTTTAATGTATCATTTGTAATTCAGTTTTATGAGAGAACTGGTCAGGGGTCTAAATATTTAAGCATGGCTCTGTAGGTACATTACCTTTACATACATACCTAGTTGTTACAATCAGCCATAACACAACATCATGTCACATGAATATATCATAGATTACAACATTGCGAGTTTATGACAAGTTACTTCATGTCAGTTGTTATTACATGCAATGAAATTTATTTCTAAATTTGAAACGATCCTTTACCTTATCGCCACTCTGTCCTTTTGGCCCATAAGCTCCGGGCAAACCCTGTGTAGAAAACCACACACTAATAACCAATGAACATCCAGCAAACCCCAACCAATGCTAAGGTAGAATGGATACGATGAGCTTATGGTTCTTAGCGGTCAAAGGTCACACTTACAGGAATCCCTAGGAGCCCGGCATCCCCCGGAGAACCAATCTTACCAGGAATACCCTGAAAAAACACACACAATCAACGGGTCCGTTTTAGTCTTCCCAACGTCCCGTGGTTACATCTTAATCTAATCCACGTGGGGGGAAAAGCTTCACCTTAGATCCTGGTAATCCAGGAATTCCTTCACGTGCATCGGGCCCAGCTAACCCCTGTTCGGAGTAGAACAAACAGGGCAGTGGCGCATTACGGTTGTGGACGTGACAGGTGACAGGTGACAGGTGAGAGGTGAGAGGTGACAGGTGACAGGTGACAGACTGAGCCAGTCAGTCGAACGTGTGAGGTCCATGAGAATATGCAACGTGTGACGTCATAGAGTTATAGGTGGATAGTTGTTCCTTAAGGATGATTAAGTTTGGTATTGTCTTTGGTGTTTACGGTACTTACCGGCTCCCCTTTGGATCCAGGAAGGCCCCTTATTCCCTGAGGCCCCCGGGCACCCTGCACAACAGAACGGAAGAGGGGAGTAAGTCTGTATATATGATCTAGTGCAGTATTAGTGTGCATTTGCCAGTATGCAAACGGCGGCATCGTTTTGCTTTCAAGAGTGCATGGTATTGTGCTTTAGGGTGCTTGGTAATGTGCTTTAGGGTGCATGGAAATGTGCTTTACAGTTCTGCATCCCAAACTGTCTCTTGGTGTTATTTAGTGTGATGGGGGGAAGGGGTGGAGGGGCTTGAGTACTCACCTGACCCCCCTTTGGTCCAGTCTCACCCATTAATCCTCTTTGGCCCACATCTCCCTGGCAATTAAAAAACAAAACACGTTCATCAGACCAAAAAAGTGGATATTTGGAAATGGTTACTGTTCCAGTGACTTTGAGATCAGGGTGCAAACCAGCAGATGTTGTTGTGATAAAAGTGAGATATAAACTTACTGGAGCGCCCTGAATTCCATGAGGACCAACATCTCCAACAATTCCACGTGATCCCTAGTATTGAAAAGATGTGGGTTAATGGTTGGTTTGGACAGAGCATTTTGAGGGGAAATAAGTAAATTTATTGAAATATATATTTAGTTGAATTTAGGTGAATTGTCCCTTTGAAAAATAACTAAAATGCTAACTTAATTGAAGTGTTTCATTAAAATGAGGACTAAATTTGCCATTACAGGCCACACAGACTGAGGCAATACATGCGAAATCTAATGCAATCAATCTGTTAGGAGTACTCACAAAGGTGATATCATCAAGCAGTTTGCTCATGTTTGTTTTGTTTATCTATACCATATATTATAGAATTGTGTCCAATTTCTGGAACAAAATATAACAGAAATCTGTAAATCATCAAAACAGGTCCACCTCAAAAAGTGTTACTAGGTCATTTGACTAGGCACATATTTTCATTTTACAGCAACCTTGGAATTAGTTATGACAGGAAGGGGGTTGTATGAGCCAATTGAAATATGAACATTATTATGCAGCTTTTAAGGAATTTTGCCAGATTGGAACTGTAGAAACACCTTCACTCTTCACTCGCCATGGGATCTTCCCAAGAGAACAGAGAGTCAAGATATGACCAACAGTCCATCTGAAAGACAACACCCCACACAGGTCAATGTCCCCAATAACTGCCCTGGGGCATTGCAATCTCTGACCAAAGGAAAGAAGATCTTTCACCAGGGACTGACCAGGACCCACCCTCCGCTTAGCTTCAAAGGCAAGCCAGCGTTGGGATGCAGAGTGCTATTCTGCCGGCAAAGAGAGTTAGCCAACCACCAGCAGTTTGTACAACGCTTACATGTAAAAAGGGCTTAAACATGTTTTTTTGATCACTTAGCATTGAAATGAAACAGAAAATGTACATCTGTTAAGAGTTTCACATCAGCTAAATACTGGGGTGTTGAGGTTTAGCTTTGCCAACCCTGACAAAGTGGAAGTCATTTTAGAGCAATATCTATTTTTTAAGAAATGTGCTTTGTGACCTCACAAGCCTTACCCTGTCACCTTTAGGGCCCATCATGCCTGTGATTCCCCTGAGTCCACCTGGGCCCTAAAATCAGTCAGTGGAGACAGTAGAGAAGAGAGGGAGAGGCCACTATTTTAAATTAAAACATATCAAACACTAACCAGCATCACAAATGTCACATTTGCGTTGAAGCATATTTGTATATTTATAAAATATTTTACTGGTGATCCTTGAGTTCCTAATTCCCCCTGTACTCCCTGGTCTCCTTCTTCACCCTGATGAAACATCAACAAATATTACCATCATTGGGAATAATATCTGGTTAAACAGGAGAGGTTACCTTGTTAATAATATCCGGTTAAACAGGAGAGGTTACCTTGTTAATAATATCTGGTTAAACAGGAGAGGTTACCTTGTTATTAATATCTGGTTAAACAGGAGAGGTTACCTTGTTATTAATATCTGGTTAAACAGGAGAGGTTACCTTGTTAATAATATCTGGTTAAACAGGAGAGGTTACTTTGTTATTAATATCTGGTTAAACAGGAGGAGACGTTATCTTGTTATTAATATCTGGTTAAACAGGAGAAGTTACCTTGTTAATAATATCTGGTTAAACAGGAGGAAAGGTTGCCTGGTTAATAATATCTGGTTAAACAGGAGAGGTTGCCTGGTTAATAATATCTGGTTAAACAGGAGGAGAAGTTACCTTGTGTCCTTGTTTTCCAGGTTCTCCGGATTCTCCTTTGACCCCTTTGTGCCCCTGAACAAAAACATATCATGATACATCACAGTACTTTCACTGATAAACCTTCACACTCATAGTATTAGTATGAACACTCTTTTGTTTTACTATTTATTATCTATTCACCTTCATGCCTGGTAGGCCAGGATATCCAGGACGACCAACTGTACAGGCGTTGGGACACTGAAAAACACAAGTTCCGCCTGTTTGAGGTAATCTAAGAGCTCTATGTTAATGGGACTTTGCTGAAAAAAAAAACACAGTCTGCATTGGAGTTTACATGCATGAGCTGAATGAAATGTGTGAAGGCCAGGCTTACCAGATCTTCTCCCTTATACATTCCAGGAAGACCCTAGGAGAAAATAATAATGAATTAAGATGAAGTGTCCTCCTTTGAAAAGATAGTGTTTGTTGCAGCCACCTTTTAAAGTGTACAGGGAACTGTTAATGGTCTATTTCCCCTTAAAGCCATGGGTTCTTCGGTCACAAGTGAGTCACATGGGTTTTGTTACTTTGTTGAGGATGAGAACACTAGTAGTGTTCAGAGATTTTTATGATTTACAATATTAGTAGAATAGTTTTCCTTACAAACAGTTTTCAATAAGTATGTTAAAATGCAGCCGGGTTGGACAGGTGTGAGTGCATAGCACTGGATGTAGTAGGCATTAAACAACTGCTTGAAACTAGATCCCCCTCTTACTGGTCTTCACAAGATGGGAAAAAGACATTCGGGGAGGTACTCTGCACTGTTCAACCAATCCGGTAGTGTGGAGGAGGGGTCTCGCATTCTAACAGCAGCTCTCACCTCACTCTAACATATCCACATTTCAAACCGAAACCTTTGACTCGTTAGGGGTCATGCAGTGGGTGGCAAAATCAAAAAAATATGAGTGCAAATAAACCATTGATTGGTCAGCTCATCCTTCTGTAGACCACCGATTGGCCCGGCTCATCCTCCTAAGGAACATTACATGACCCTTCAAGGTGTTTTTTTTAAGATTTCATGCTTTCGCTAAGTCAACCTATCACAACTCTGGATCGGGTCCCCGTTGAGCAATGACAGTTCTCCATATTTACCCTGGGCCCGCCTGCACCGGGAAGTCCTTCTGCCCCCCTCAGCCCCCGCGATCCCTATGACAGACGAAAACCCCTGGTGAATGAAAGCAAGGGACACCCACACATCTCAACCTGGCATGAGACCGGGACTCACTTGGGGTCCGACCTTCCCCAGCTCCCCCGGCAGCCCCCTTGCACCAGGCCCTCCCTGTCAGGAAGACAAAAAGGGCACAAGCTCAGTGTACCGCAGCGCGTTCCACGCAAAACATAGATCTGCTTTCGCGTGCGACCAATGGGAAGAGGACTCACGTCAGGTCCATCGGGTCCTTCGCCCTGTAGGGGACATGAGAGGATTCGTTCATAGAGGCTTGGCAGTGTAAACGTGTGAATCAATTCAAACAACGTAATCCAGAATTCAAATAGGACTAAGTAATAAATAGTAAGATCTTAACCAATGCCATTTCAGTACATCACTAGATCTTATGTCTTTATCCGTATAAAGTATTGTCTGTTTTCCTATCAACCAATAACTGTGCTTGTCTGTGTGTATGTATGTGTGTGTATATGCATATTTTTGCACAACCCTTATACATTTGTGTTAGGTCATTCTTTGGGTTTGTCCGATCCCTAATCCTTATATTGGAGTGTTAGAAAAAGAAATAGGTTGTGGTCTACTCCAGATTATGTGTATTCCTCTGATGGGTGAGGGTCCGATCATTATATGGAAGGACTACACCCATCAAGCTACCACGAGATGATGTTGCTCTGGATGAGAAGGCCTGTTAAAAGACTTATATCAAGATCTAACAATAGATTAGCACAGGTTACAATTGTGTTTTACCAATGATGTTTTGCCATTTCTGCCATAAGCGATCATAATGGACACTTTCCCTTTGCCCTACGACATCACTGTTATACATTCCTTCCATGAAAGTAGTCAACCATGCTTACTTACAATCTCTCCCACCTCCCCAGCCTCTCCGGGTTCACCCTGACGAAGAATCATTCCAGATGGTCAGTGAGGTTGACAACAGGGCGTCATAAAAAGGGCAACCTTTCAAGAAGCTTCAGAGAATGACCTGAACAGACATTGTTCCATTCACTCTCTGAAGTTTTGTTGAGAAGCAGCAGCAAGTTGTTATTCAAAATAGAAAATGGAAACGCTAAACCGAAATGATGACTTAAGGTCAGACGGGCAAATGAACCAAAGAAAAATAGACCAAATAACCACCAAGAATCTAACAACCCAACAGCCTCTCAATACTCCCTCAGTACTCCCTCAGTACTCCCCTAGGTACTCCCCTAGGTTCTCCCCTCAGTACTCCCTCAGTATTCCCCTCAGTACTCCCCTCAGTACTCCCCCAGTACTCCCCTCAGTACCCACCCCAGTACTCCCTCAGTATTCCCCTCAGTACTCCCCTCAGTACTCCCCTCAGTACTCCCCACACCAAATCCTTCCCCATCACTCCTAGCTTCAACTTCCTCTCTCCTCTTAATCAAAAATACCTTCCTCTCTCATCCACTCTCCCCTTAATCAACCATCCCCTCTCATCCCCTCTCCCCTTAATCCAACATCCCCTCTCATACCCTCTCCTCTTAATCCAACATACCCTCTGCCCTTAATTCAACATACACTCTCATCCCCTCTCCCCCTAATCCAACGTCCCCTCTCATCCCATATCTCCTTAATCCAACATACCCTCTCACCCTTAATCCAACATACCCTCTCATCCCCTCTCCCATTAATCCAACATCCCCTCTCATCCCCTCTCCCATTAATCCAACATACCCTCTCATCCCCTCTCCCATTAATCCAACATACCCTCTCATCCCCTCTCCCATTAATCCAACATACCCCCTCATCCCCTCTCCTCTTAATCCAACCATACCCTCTCTTCCACCTCTTCTCTTAATCCAACCATACCCTCTCTTCCCCCTCTCCTCTTAATCCAACCATACCCTCTCTTCCCCCTCTCCCCTTAATCCAACCTACCCCTCTTCCCCTTTCCCCTTAATCCAACCATACCCTCTCTTCCCCCTCTCCCCTTAATCCAACCATACCCTCTCTTCCGCCTCTCCTCTTAATCCAACCATACCCTCTCTTCCCCTCTCCCCTTATTCCAAAAACCCAACTGTTCTTGGGCCTTAGTCCACTGCATTCCTACTCTACTGACCAACTTCCACTTACGCAGCATTGAGAAAATCAGAAGGATTAACACAATTAGTCATGTGAATAAATTAGGACACCCCATGAAATATTTAGCAATTTTCTAAGAAATATGGAAATTTAAATATTGGATTTGATCTTCTTTCAAACAATATCTATAGATAAAGGTGATGTAGATGAACCTAAAACTATGTATTTTAACCATGATATAATTTATTTGACAAAGGACTTACTCAAAATGAAATAAATGGAGAGCTACTGAAAGGTCAAGTCAAAGTCCGGATCTTAATTCTATTGAGAGGCTGTGCGGTGATTTGAAACGGGCTGTGCATGCAAGAAACCCCTAAAACATCACACAGCTGAAATAAATCTGCACAGAGGAGTGGGAAAAATGTTCTCCCAGTCGATGTCAGAGACAGTTATAGAAATCGTCTTGTTGAGGTTTTTTCAGCCCAAAGGGTCAATACCAACTATTAGGGCATAGGGTGTACTATCTTTTTCCTCAGTAGGAAATTACATGCTTGTAAATCTTTTGTTAAATACATGATATCATGGTTAAAATGTCATTGTTTTTGGTTCAATTTAAGAAACATATTTAATGGGGTGTCCTAAATTTTTCACATGACTGTATATTTCAGCAAGATATATATTAAAGGAAGTCAAAAATATATATGTACTTTTGGCCCGGGAGGCCCACCTCGTCCAGGATCGCCAGCAGGTCCGGTTGCACCCTATCGAGAAGAAAATGTATATCAACCACACAGAAATATATATATATAAACTTTATTAAATGTGAATATATGTATCATGCCTTTTAGTACGACAAATCGTGTCAGGCTGTAACTGTGGTTAATTACATACCTAATAATTTGTGTGCTTGTATTTTTCTTATTCATATCCTGTGTATTATCTGCTTGAGAAATGTGCTTGTATTTGTCTTATTTATATCATGTCTATTATATGTTTAAAGAAAGTGCTGGTATTTTTCTTATTTATATGTTTGAGAAATGTGCTTGTATTTGTCTTATTTATATCATGTCTATTATATGTTTAAAGAAAGTGCTGGTATTTTTCTTATTTATATCATGTGTATTATATGCTTGAGAAATGTGCTTGTATTTGTCTTATTTATATCATGTGCATTATATGTTTAAGAAAAGTGCTGGTATTTTTCTTATTTATATCATGTGTATTATATGTTTGAGAAATGTGCTTCTCAAACCCCAGGAGATTAACTGCTAGAGGATTAGCCATATCCTTTGGGTTACTGCCCCAAATCTCAACCCACTAATCTACTGGATTGGAACAATACTGTGTTGATAATGTTGATAATGCCCTGTTCAGTTTGAGAGCTGTTTGCATGTTAAAGTAGTAAGGTAGTTAATAGATTTATAAGAAATAAAGGGCATGTTTTTTGTTATTCTAAGATATCAGAGTCTTGCTTGAGACAATGTACTTTGTTAAGGTGTTTTGTTAGTTTTAAACTAAAAACAATCATGGTAATGAACTTGAATAATTGTTATCCAAACATTACATGATACTGAGAAAAAAGGCTCGGACATTTAATGTTTAGTAAACTTTGGACATCCTTGGGAAATGATAGGACCTGAATGTAAAAGCATTACAAACAATCCATCCAGTCATTCATTCCTGAAATGAATTCATTTGTTGCTGACCTTGTTTTCAGTTCACATACAGTACTATTCCCTTGAAAGTGTGTCCAAGCTTTTCACCCTTACATTGGTAATAGTAAGCACAGTGGGGAAATGGACTATGAGGGTAAAACAAATGTTCCCCAAATAATAAAATGTAATACTTATCCCCCCATCTTCTGGTTGCAAAATAGGCAAAGCAATAAATAATTAAAAACTGGAATGGGCAAGTGTGTCCAAACAATTGACTGGTACTAAGATGTATACAATATATAATCGATATATTGTATACATAGAGAGTAGAGAGTATGAAGTTCCATATTTACAGGGACGCAACACCTTCGCAAAAAGACAGCTAATAACATATTCTGGTAATGCATTTACCATAATGGCTTATATCGCCTGGTTCGCAAGACTTTACTGAAAGCAGTAAAAGAAAAATGAACACACCTGGACAAATTCAACTCTGCCAAAAACGCTGCGGCCTGTTGGCTAGTCTGTGTAGAGCACCACAGACCAACCAGGCCAGACATGCTGTGGTCTGATGGCCAGCCTGTATAGAGCACCACAGACCAACCAGGCCAGACATGCTGTGGTCTGATGGCCAGCCTGTATAGAGCACCACAGACCAACCAGGCCAGACACAAACTGTGGCACTTCTGCTCCACCTTTCCCATCATGCAAGTCCTTCCTGTCAGCCATCTCTGAGTCCGTCCCCAGTGCCCACGTCACAATTCACACAAAAAGACCTCTGTGTCTCACTTTCTGTCAGGAAGCTATTTGAGGCGCTCTCCTCTCTCCTCCTCTCTCCCCCTCTCTCCTCCTCTCCCCTAAATACCCAGCGAGATGTATGCCACTGATTCATTTTCTGTGAGGATTCCACTCCCACCTCCCCCCAGCCAATATAAACGACTCATGCAGCGGTAGTATCACAGATTTTTTGCCCCCTGAGCTTCTAAAGACACAAATGTTCAAGCTACAGCGGTGTCCGTTATCGGGTTTCCTGCTCAGGGTGCATGGATAATAAACTGATTGAAAATGTGTGTGCTTGGAAGAACATACGTCTGCCCCTGGAAGACCGGGTACTCCAGAAGATCCTGGTTTGCCATCTTCCCCATCCGGGCCCTGGGAAAAGAGTGAACATTTGAGTACTGTACTACACTGTATTAACTATTTATTGGCTGGTTGAAAACTGGGTGAGGCACAATAAAAGTTTGTTACAGTGCTGCCTGCTATGAAATTGTCTTCTCCTCTTTCTCCCTGAAAAAAGTAGAAAAAATGTCAAAGCATCTAAAATGTAAAATAAATCTGTTACTAAAATTATAATGACACAAATCATTTTTGTATATACTGAATGTAAAGCCTGAAGTTCCACACAGAAACAGGAAGGTAAATGTGTCTTACATCAATCCCATCAACACCAGGCACGCCTGCTACGCCTGGGGGTCCAGGGGGGCCTCTCGGTCCGACAGGGCCCCTCTGTGAATTAATACAAAACAATTATCTAAAGGTCTTTCGATGAAATGTAAACCCAAATCATGGTTGACATTGGCACAGTGGGTACCTCAAAAACAAAGAGATCCCTTGTGTCAGTTGTTGGGAATAAAGGTCAAGAAAAGACAACTAAATGAGTCTATTCACTATGCGAGGGGCCACTCCGTAAGTAATTAGATATGTTCAGAATATTATGGTTGATTCCCACCTATTAGTGCCATATTTTAGCAGGGTGGGCTGCTATGTGTTTCACCATACGCACACCACTAAATCATACATCTATTTTCAAGTTACAAAGATTGATAAATAATAATGTTATGTAGTCCTAACGTTTTTGTAGACTATGTAGTTTAACATGTAAACACATGGACTTTAAAAAGAAAAAAATTCTGAGCATACTTCCTATCTCATGTAAATAGAATAGCATTAAAATAGACACGAAACCACATTATCAAGCAAACCAGCCAGTACATAGACATTATGGTCAATGCAGCGCATTAATGTAAACCAGTGGAAGATAATAACGGTCATTTGTTACGTACCTGAGCGGAGCAAATTAAGACAATTTGCAGTAAAACTACCAGCAATGACTCCGTATACATCTTGGCGCGAGCCATGGTCTTCCCAAATCAAGGAAGACGCAAAAAGTCCCCTTTCCCGGATAAATTGGTGTTTACGGACCACCTGTCAATATACCCCAACTGAACCCCAGAGTGTACTGAAAGGACGATGTACTTATAAAATTCATGATTATTCATGATGAAACCAGGATCTAGAAAGTGGTTGGAGGAGGGATGAAAGGTGCGCGCATGGGGAGGGTTTCTCTGCGGGGCGAGGGCGGGCTTTCGAACTTTCTCTCAAGATGTATACCTGAAATAGATAATGACTCGTAACTTTTACAACCTACCAACAAATAAGACCACACAAATAGATACTGGATAAGAACAGGCAAGCATTACTTGAACAATGTAGTCTTTGCCTCACCCTCTAAAAAATACCATTACGGTTAGAGTGTAGCAGAACAACTTCAGTCTATAACTGCAATAGGTCGGTATACCTGCTGTTCTGCAAACGGTGTCCACAAGAGCATAGCCAATTGCATTTCTTTCACTTTTTGGGGTTGATTTGCTTACCTCTCGATCTTTGTGTGTACATGTTGGCTAAGACACGACAATGTAGACAATATTGGCAATGTCTACATAAGAGGTTTAGAACGATATTCGGTGCAGTGTGTGCTACATCTAAGAAAATTGGTTCTCTGTACGGCATCTCCTCTGCTCAAGGGGCGCTATTTCCAGTCCATGTCAAATCTAGCCAGTACTGAAAGAGCGTCAATTTTAAATAACTGCTGTATTGTCTTCATACCGAAAGCCAAACACAGTGGGCAAAGCAGCTAGCAAACTAGAACTAGCCAGTTACAATTTTGTTGTGAGAGGCGTACTGTACAGGTAAAATGCCTTTTTAACGAGCAAAACCTCGCAAATGTTCCTCTGTTGGTAGCTATATGCTTTGTTTGTTAGCATGTTAGCTAGCTACCGACTGTAGCAAACTATATCTTAATGTCAAACGCAGCTATCTCGCCTGTAGCTAATCAAGCATTTGTTCATTTTAGAATTACAGTATTAGTAGTGCGTAAAACCTTTATAAATGTGGTATAGTCAGGTAGCCAACTATTAGTTGACTAGTGATAGTTATCTACTTTACTAGCTAGGCACGATAGCTAATGAAGTACAGTATTCATTTGCAAACTTTGTGAAGGAACGTTGGTTTAGGCTAAATTTAGCGTTAATCCACAAATATTTATTTTTATAAATCTTAGTCTCTGCCTGTATTCCTGTGTAACTACTACTAGTTATTGTAAGGTATTTGATTGACATTTAGTTTATGGCACCGTTTGCTTCTAGGAAATGGAAAACCTAGATTTCTCAGAAGAGGAAATTAAACAGCAGTTGGAGGCACTTGGTTACCACAACATACCGAGGCATCGACTGCGTGAATTCAAAAGAGGTAGGTCAATGCTAAATGTTATCCACTGTGATTTTTGTGGTTTTTACTCCAAAAGTAGCCTACGGTATGACTACTCTATGTCAGTCTGGTGGAGAAGCTATCTAGCTAGTTTTGTAATTAGCAAGGACTACCCACTAAGTATTTAGTAATGTTCAGTGCTTATGTCTAGATTTGGATGAGCTGATTCGACATGAAAAATCAAAGAGCCACACATCTAGTGAGTTGACCTCTCCAAGATCTCAAAACACCACCTCAAAAAGTCCTCCTGCGTTCACAAAGGTTAAAGGTATACACACCTTTTCTGTGCTGCTTACTCAATACACAATAAAAATTTGCACTGGTCACTAATTTAATACTATTTTCACTCCAACAGTCCACCAGGATAATACGGCAGCGCTCAGAAATGCTGTGTTCCCACAGATGGATAGAACGGTGAATTTCCCTTTTAAACACATTTGCCCTATTCCCTAAAACTCATTCTTAGGATTCAAATGAATTGAATAAAATGTTTTCTCCTTCACTCAACACAGGTGCTCACCTCCACGTACAGCAGAGACAACAGTAACTTTGGTGATAGACGGGAGGGCAATGACTCCTACGCTGAGCATTCAGTGGCCCCAAAGTACCAGCGTCCCTCAACTGCCCCTAACCGGCTGGAGGTGGACCCGGACCTGAATGACATCCAGCAGTTATCTTTTACTGTCAGTCATTCATCCACCCCAGACAGAGACGCCGAAGCACACGGGAGGCCATTTATCAAAAGGAAAGTCCTTAGGTAACCATCGTCATGTTTCAATATGTGGTGTTTTAGAAACTGAAATGATCTTGTGCTGTTGGGTGTGCTATCATCAACCCTGTCTTGTTTTTTTAAAGGAAACGTCAAGGCCAAGTTCATGTGTGTGATGAATCAACGCATAGCGAAGATTCAGGTAATACAATTATGACTCGAATAGTTTTAGTCGAAAAACGTTTTTTCTATGTTGTTTTAAATGTCAGTTTTGGACCAGAGAAAAGCTGAGTTCCAATGCTACAATTCTTTTTTTTTTTATCACTACATTGTGCAGTTGCATTTCATCTGTTGACCAGCACTCGGCCATTGGCAGTGTAGAGTACAACAGTTCCTTATAATCCTCTTAGGACTACTTTTTAGCCATCTGCCTTAGCAGATCACCACACACTCCTCCCGCTGTAGCAGCACACAGACACGTCCTCCCCAGTATGTACAAGAGTCAGTGGGACGAGGAGAGCGAGGATGAAAATACCTGCCTGGACTCCACTTTCTGGTCTGATGGGGAGGGAGAGGATGAGACGGTTCAGAGACTCTCCCGGAAAGACGCAGAGGCCAATAGAACCACTGACCGCACACAAGGGGAGCTGCCTGTCGGAGATCAAAAAGATGATTCTGAACAGCCAGAGAGTGAAGAAAGGAGCAATGACCAGGTGGAAAAACGGAGAACGGGTGAGGAGGCTGGAAGCCCGGCCCTGAGCTTACTGACATCTGGCTACGGCACTTACAGGCCAGACTCCACGGCTAAGGAGGACTCGGAGGGAGAATACAGCGATGACTGCACCATAGGGGAGTTTGACCGGGAAAGCCTGGGCACTTCCGAGCTGAGGTACGGCAATGAGGATGATCAGTCTGATGGCGATGGGCGTGGTCGCGGCTGTCCCACGGATCTACAGGGCCGTGAGGATGCCGGTTCCAGGACCGGCTTGAAGCACAGTCGAGGCCCGGCGAGTATGGCACGTTGTCAAGGTCATCCTGCCATTGGGTTGGATAGCGAAATCCGCCTCGACGTGAACCGCAAATACGTCAATACAGCGCCTCAGAACGAAGGGGCTGAGGCCACGTCGGGTGAAGTTCGTCATAAAGACGATGGGGCTGATCGCAGAGGCAATACGAGGCCATTGGGAGGAGGTCAAGAAGAGAAGGGGGTGGGGGACGAACAGGAGCGGGAGAAAATGGCTTTGTTGGGGAGCAGTGAAGATATCGGGTTCATTGATTCCAAGGCCACGGATGCTTTCGCAGAGTGGTACGATCCCACGAAACACGGAGGGGGTAAACTGTCCACGCTCTCGCCTTTTCTCCGTATGTTGGTAGGAAAACACTGTTACTATTGGCAACCGCGTCGGAGCATGTGCACAAGATTGAGCGAATGGCGTCGCGTGGCGACTGAGCTAAACGTCCCGTCAGTGCCGTTGTGCTAATCCCTCTAGCAACACGTGTCTTAACTGAAAGGTTCTGTGGTCTGGAGCTGTCGGGCTAAGTGGCCGCGCAACACCGGCTTAGCCTTAGGAGCGTTTCTACTGGAGCTAGCATGTTGTGTCCCCCTCAGGTGCGGTGAGTGGGCTGGAGGAGCGGCTGGAGGAGAGTCTGGGAGGTCTGCAGGTGTCCACCTCCACCCATCCGGACTCGGAGCTGGAGAGCGAGGACGCAGGCGCTCTGAGGGACCGCGGGTCGGAGTTGGGTGGTCTCGGTGCCTTTGAAGCCTACATCAGAGGAATGGTGGGTACATCAGTCCTCGTCACTAATCTCAGCATTGTTATACATCTCGTCTGTGAGCTTTACCCAAGATATTCTTTTACGCTTACAGCGCGCTGTGTGTTTGAAAAAAAATAAGCTCTTTAAATCTTTTCCAGGCCAGATCTCGGAGTGATGGCGACATCAGACCCCGGCCCAAGTCGTGTACGTGACCGCTTCGCTGTTGCACATCATGTGACATGATCATTTTCCTGTAACAATGTGTCCTGTGACATGTCTGTTTCTGCAGTTATCCGACCAATGAGGGATCATCCTCACACCAGAAACCTGAAGAAGTCCGACCCAGTGGCAAAGTAAGAGATTGCGTTATTACTTATTCCTAAAATGTCAATGCATCTTCTGGTAGAGTACAGATGTGCTATACTATTCTTTTTCCTCATCTTCCAAAGATATTTCCAGTACAAGCAGGACTGGGAAATGTTTAAAGCACCAGGAGAGAAGGACAGGAAAGCACTACACTGGGAAATCAGGGTATTAACACTTAGTTCATTTAAAGGGATAGTTTAAATAACGCTGCCTTTGAGTGTGGTGTCATTTTTCACAACATGCCCTTATTCTACTCTGTCCCAGACTGGAATGAACATTATTCGTGTTGTCCAAATTCATTAATTGAAACTGTACGTCCCAAGCAACAGAAGCTGCATTGCAAGCAGAAACCCACTCAAGAACTTGTTTTAGTTTTTTTTTTTTTACTTTCTGCTTTGCAATAATTTTATGCTTTGATCACAATTTCAACCTATGAACTTGGACAATGTTAATAAGGCTAGTTTTAGGCTAGGACAGAGGCGAAGGTTTTTTTAGGGGGTCTTCTAAGACAACTCCATGTCTTATCACCCAAACAGGAATCTTGGACAAACTATCCCTTTAAAGCCTACATTTCTATTTGTTCTACATCTACAAAACACAATGCCTGACATGATGTTTACCTGATCTGTTTAGGAACATCTTGCGTACCAACCTCCACAACCTGTGAGTAGGCTTCATTTATAAAAAAAAATTGAACTTAAGACTTGAATTAAGCTTTTAATAAATGTTCATGAGTTTTTGGTACCCGCATTTACTCAGTACTAATTACTTAAATATCTGATAGTAATATAAACAATGTCTCCTACAACTGAGACTGAGAATGTTGACGTGTTTTATCCATTTACCCACCAGTTAAAGCCTCAGAGGGTTTTCATACCCAACAACTATGTGGTGCCTACTGAGAAGAAACGCTCCGCCCTCAGATGGGAAATACGTCATGACTTGGCCAATGGTCTCTTGCCGCCCACCAATTATCGACTCTAGGACTTCTGCACCTTCAATTATTCTTTTGCGTTAATGTTATTTATTCCAGTTTTTATTGAACATATTAAAGACACAACAACCTTTTGGATCAATCAATATATTTACATGACGTTATTACTTCAGCAAGTGCTTTCAAGGCAAGTCAGTGTAGGGGAGCTTGAATGGGTACAGCGGTGTGAAGCGTTCGTCGTGCCAAAGCAGTTTGTTTTCCAGGAACTTCACTGCCTCCAGGGTGAGAACCAGGACCTCGTGTTTTAGCATGCTGTGAACATTCAACCCTGGGAAAAGAGAGACTTGTTATCTGCCTGTGTAATGCACATGTAGCATGTTAAGGTTCTGTTGCTATACAGACTACCACTCTAGGTAGTTCCACAATCAGTGTAAACTTACCTATGGCTGGAATGACATTCACAGTCTTCAAGCTCTCTGTGGCCTGAAGGATGTTCTCTGTAAACTCTTCACACCTGTAAAATATCACACTTTCAGGACCACTGCTGACTGGTTTAACAGGAGATTTTGCTTATTGCCAATACTTACGCATCAACTATCAAAACAGACTCCCCCCAGTATCTGAATTTGATGAGGTCCATAAGGTACTGTGGGTCAGGTGTTGGGATGTTCAGAGTGTCAACCACGTAAAGATAATCCTGAGAAACAAACATACGGTATATGAAATAAAAAAATAAGGGCTGATTAACTCTAAGATGTACTTATTGTTCTCACAAAGCGGCGCGTACCTGGGCCAGTTTGGAGCTGAGGGCAATCTTAAGTCCTTGAACACGTATTTTCATAGGCAACATATAGTAATAACTGGTCGGTCCTCTGGGTCCATGAGAAACACCACCTGAAGACACCCAACACCAACTGAATTAACTTCAAATCTTTGTTTATTCTTGGGAATGTATTCATGGAAAGTACAATTTCAATATGACTATGGGTCGGGTAAATGACTGTCCACTTTCACTTGGGCTACGGCTATTTATTATTTTGATGTATAAACTGCTTGATTTGAGTAACTGATGTGGTTTATCATCTAACATTCTTATCATAGTAAATCACCATGACAAATTACAAGGGTGTTACGAGTACTTTAAAACACACAACATGAATTGACAAAATGCAATAATAGTCCAGAACAATAACCACATTTAATGTAAAATGGTGTTGACTTTTAGACATGCAGAGACAAAACACCAATCAGTACGAGTATGCTTTCCTATTCCAGTAATTGCTAAAGCATAGTTGATGTACCCATGGGGAAGGGTCCATTCTGATATGGTCATCATTCATTTTCTTTTTTTAAATAATCTCAGACAGTTTTGGGGTCACTAGGTTTTGATTATATTGGGTAGGCAGATTTTACGTTTAAAATAACTTGGCTTAAATAATCGTTGCAGCCCTAATTTCTCTTACTTGTTTTTTTAGAAGTTATGTCACAGATACAATTTATTGTTTTCACCTCCACCACACATGGTCACCTCCTGCTCTTTGGGCCACGACACTCACCTCCTCTCCATAGTGGGGACCTGATGCTCCCATGTCTGGCCTTCCCGCTTCCCTTCTGCTTCCAAGGTTTTCTCCCCCCACCTCTCACCTCTGACCTGACCTTTGTGTGGGCATGACTCTGAGAAAAGAAAAGGATCTTGATGAAGGAGCAGGTGCCTTTTGAAAAGAGAACTGATAAATCACACTGTTTGGGTATGGACCTAAAGAAAATCCTATATTTTCCTTCACCTATTATTTATAATATGACAACAAGCAGTCTAAGAGTTCATTAGAAGGTTGTTACTACTACTTACAATTCGCTTGAAGCTTCTCTGCCACATTTCAACATCATGCAGTATGTCAACCCTGGGGGGGGGGGGGATCATTTGTAAACTGTTTCCACCAATCAATGGCAAAGCACTGAATCTGTAACTGTCAAAGTGACAGATTTACCTGGTAGGAAATGCAAAGACATCAGGGTGGAGCTCAACCAAACCCAAGGGCTCGTTGTCCTGCTTCTCCAATGTCTCCAGCCACGTCCGTACAGGGCTCAGATGTATAGGAACAGCAGCCTCACACTTTCTCAACACAGGAAGACTGGAGTCTGATGGAGGAGGGGGCCTCCCTGAAAAGTGATTATAGGGCATCAGTAACCTGGTCGGAAATGAATGCTCTGAAAATTACAAACCAAACTGCAATAAAGAATTGAGGACCACTTGTTGTCTGATGTGTGGACTGGGTCTAGCAGTTTACATGTGCATGAAAAACTGCTCTAAAGACATGGAAATGCTTCAAAGAAGAAAATTAATGAGCAAGCAGAACACCTACTTGTTCTTGCAGGGTCCACGAGATTGGAAGGGATGAGTAAATTTGGAGGTAGAGTACACTCTCCAGAGAAAGATGAAGCCAACTTAAAAGAAGGACATCTAATGGTTAGTAATGAAGTGCATTCAGCTATAAAACGTCAACTGTATGATATGATCAATAAAAAGAGCGAAGTTAGCTTTAGCCTACCTTAATAATACTCACCCTTCTACCAATATGCCGACCACAAACTGTAACTGATAAACGAAACATTTCTTAATCCAAATGGACGGAGTACGTGCGAAATCTTTAAACAATCTTTTAATAAATCATATTTAAAAAAAGATATGCATTTTCTAGCTTTTCTTGTTTTCTAAATCGTTCCAAATAAGAAAGGTCGTGTGGCGGTGGCCGCTTGAAATGTTGGTCGCATGACTGATGACGTTTATGTATTGTGACTGAAATGTTAATAGACTTCCACCTGGCGGTGCGGGGTTAAAAAATAAAAACATTTTAGATTTTTGTTTGATTTGCTTTTTTGTTTATTTGGTGTCTTTTTTGTTTTATATTGCAATATTGTAATGTCTATAATTAATGGTGTAAGGATATTTCAATGTGCAAAAGTTGAAAAAAAAAACGTATTGGAATAATGGAGATGGTGCCTTTGAGGTGTTTTGGATGAGCTGTTAAATTTATGTAAATAAAAAAAAACAAGACGTATACATTTCGTTCATAAACACAACTTTATTTTATTATTATTATTTATTGTCATTTTGTTTCGTACAGTACAAAAATAGCTTATCTGAACACAACCCATTGTTCATTAACTTTTTACAACAACATGACAAAAGTACATGATTATTACATAATACCAATTTCAATACAAAGTGCATTCAATCAAATTTTAAATTTGCTGTAACAATTTTCTGCATTGTATTCCACATTTTTTTTTATTCTAACAAACCTTTTGTCAGTTATCTGAAACCTATATAAACTTTGAAAGCAAAAATGTGGACCCTTTTAAGTTCTCATCTTCTGGTACGTCAAGGTCTATGTTTGACGTACTTAAGTCAAAACTTCTGAGTATATGAGATCTACGATTTGACTCCTTGTGGGGTTTTTCAAGGCTGTCAGTACTATCATGTACATCACTGTTGAGATTTTTGGGAAATACAGTGACAAAGTATTCTTTATCATCCGGTATCTTTTGGTTGTCATGAGTCCAATTAGGCATGGACATTCCAATGTCTGACTGTTTTGCACTGGTATTTTTTGATCTGCTTGTGTCACCATCAGGAGCTTTCCTATCATGTCCTTTAAGATCAGTTGTGCTTGAATTAAAATCGGTCTGTGAAGGCACTGATCCATAATTTGAAAGTGGGAGTTTGGGGGCAGAGACTTTAATACCAGAAAGAGCAGAATCTATATCAAGGTCCGGTGTTTTTTTCTGACTGGCCAATTTAGACGTTTTGGGAATGTTTCGTTTTCCTCCAGGATCATCAAAGTTAAAGTCCAAACCTCTTGTATCCATGCCTGACATTGGATTATTCAGTTTTGCTAAATCAAAATCTGCAATTGTATTACTGGCCCTTTCTTTGACCTTCCTTGACTTTCTATCATTTTGTGGAGGTGTCACATCTGTATCCATGTCTATGCCTGGCACTTTGATATGTGCTCCTCCTGAAATATCAGGTGTGCATTGATTACTAGATGACACTTTGTGTTTAGGGCTTCTGATGAGGTCTAATGCTTTTAGTTCTACTTTAGCCTTTGCAGGAGAAATGTAAACATCTCCATCTGGTCGTTTTTGACTAGACAACCCAAATGAAGGCATTTTTGGCTTTTCTAAATTAGGAGTGTTAATCTCAAAATCAGCGGTTGAACCTGTGAATCTACCTGACGGCCTATCTGCAGCACTGAAATTGAGTTTTGGGCCTTTCAGATCCACATCTGGCATGTCCAAATCTGGGGAATTTATCCCCCCTTTAAAATTGGGAGCTGATAGATTCAAGTCAGGCCCATTAACTTTGGGTCCAGACATGCCAAATTTGGGCATCTTGAATTTCCCTGATGGTGCACTGATATCAACATCTGGAGCATTCATATCCAGTTTGGGGCCATTGAGATCCAAATCTGGGGAACTAATGTCAGCGGAATTCACTCCCCCCTTTATCTTTGGGGCTTTCAAATTAAGTTCTGGGGTTTTCACTTTTGATCCTGAGAAACCAATTTTGGGCATTTTGAATTTCCCTGAGGGTGCACTAATGTCATAATTTGGTGCATTCACATCTGGATTTTGGCCTTTGAGATTTAAATCTTGAGGGTTGAATCCTGCTTTAAACTTCGGGGCTGAAAGATCCAAATCAAGCTCTTTTGCTTTTGGTCCAGATATACCAAATTTGGGCATCTTGAATTTCCCAGAAGGTGCATTGACATCAACATCTGGAGCATTCATATCCAGTTTGGGGCCATTGAGGTCCACATCAGGAAAATTCAAGCCCAGATTTGTCCCTTTAGGCATGGTGCCAGAGAGACCAAATTTAGGTGAATTCAGTTTACCAGAAGGTGCATTGATGTCAAAGTCTGGGGCATTCATATTTAGTTTTGGAGCCTTGAGATCCACATCTGGCATATCCAGATCTGGGGGATTAATTCCCCCTTTAAAATTAGGGGCTTTGAGATCTACATCAGGAGTCTTACGTTTTGGTCCAGAAAAACCAAATGTGGGCATCTTGAACTTCCCAGAGGGTGCTTTGATGTCAACATTGGGAGAATTCACATCTACTTTAGGGCTTTTGAGGTCCACGTCTGGTAAATTCATGTTGGGAGAATTCATTCCCTTTACCTTTGGGGATTTAACCTTTGGTCCAGCAAAACTAAATTTGGGCATCTTGAATTTCCCTGATGGTGCACTGATATCAACATCTGGAGCATTCACATCTAGTTTTGGGCCCTTGAGATCCAAATCTGGGGAATGTATCCCCCCTTTAAACTTGGGGGCTGAAAGATCCAAATCTGGCCCCTTCACGTTTGGTCCAGACATACCAAATTTGGGCATCTTGAATTTCCCTGATGGTGCACTGATATCAACATCTGGAGCATTCACATCTAGTTTTAGGCCCTTGAGATCCAAATCTGGGGAACGTATCCCCCCTTTAAACTTGGGCGCTGAAAGATCCAAATCTGGCCCCTTCACTTTTGGTCCAGACATACCAAATTTGGGCATCTTGAATTTCCCTGATGGTGCACTGATATCAACATCTGGAGCATTCATATCCAATTTAGGGCCATTGACATCCAAATCTGGGGAATTTATCCCCCCTTTAAACTTGGGGGCTGAAAGATCCAAATCCGGCCCCTTCATGTTTGGTCCAGACATACCAAATTTGGGCATCTTGAATTTCCCTGATGGTGCACTGATATCAACATCTGGAGCATTCATATCCAGTTTGGGGCCATTGAGATCTAAATCTGGGGAACTTATCCCCCCTTTAAACTTGGGGGCTGAAAGATC
>JACXGK010001192.1:0-75375 GCA_016801125.1 Novumbra hubbsi | reverse complement strand
AGAGCGCCAAACCCAACCTGGTCTCATCACCCCAACTATTCCCCTGGCCAACCCCCCACCAAGGCTCTCTGCCAATCACCAGGATGCACGGCCTCCGCACCTACCAGGCATCCTGGGGATTGGCAGACAGCTGTTTGACAGACACACAGGTAACAGTCTAACCTAGAACCCCCAGCTGCCTGTGCGGGTCGCTACAATAGTATTGCATGTTATAATGTAAGTGCTAGCCTGAACTATATTTGATGTTACATCCTGTCATGTTGGTTAGCACATCACACCGAACCAATTCCATGTCTACCCTTTGTTGGTGTCATTGCTAATGTGTACACACCTATCATACCCTCACACACATTTATATATCAATATTCATTAGGTATGTGAATTAATAAACTACATGAACAAATTGGCATTCTGCTTAGTTTATCTTACTTCAGAACATTACCTGTTTGCAGATTGTGATTTTTTCCCCATTGCCTTTTTGCTAGTAGAATAAAAGTTATAGATGGTGAACATTCCTGAATTCCCTTAATATAGACACACAACAATGTGAGCTACTTGGCTATTACCCAGGGAATGACATTTCCAATGTGGCGGCTATCACATCTGAATTTATCATTTCATTAACACCACGTGATGTACAGGACATTGGTATAGTTCCTGTGGATCATGTTCCAGTACTTAATTATTACAAAAGGTAAACATACATAATTAAACAATGGTAATATATAAATATAGTTGTGTGTGTGTGTGTGTATATATTTATATGTAAACAAACATGCTTTAGTAAGAAAATCTAATCCTGTCTATTTGCACCCAGAACCAAGGCCAAACATCAAGTCAGTGTGATGACAATTGTCTTGTACACCCAGGCATTGAGATTACAGCCCTAATTGGACAATAATTAGACATGGTATTTTCCATCAATGCCATAGGAACAAGCATCTACAACTAACGTCAATAATTGTGCTGCTGCATGCAAGGTTCCCGTCGCCCTGATATAAATGACATAACATTAATAATGTGTAATTACAGAGGGAAGATTGGAGTGTCACTGTGTCGAAGCAGAAACTAAATGCTTCCCAGGAAGAGGGCCAGTGATGGGGATGTGCTTCAGCCGTCCACAAAGCCTCTGTGAGGGACGATTTCCCTGCGTCACTTCATTTCAGAGGCTTTGTGGTAGGGACAAGCGAGCTAGCTAGAAACCAGGACTGCCCATGAACGATAGAGGTATGAGCAGGCTGAATTGTGTGAGTGTGGGAAGGCGTACTGTATGTGAACAAAACCGAACCTCTGTACAACACGAGGTATTCAATTAAATCAAATCTTGTTGAGGTTGAGCCGCAATTGCAGCTCCGGCCGTTACCATGAGAACAAATACAAATATGTTATTGGGGGCGTCGGGGAATGACAAGCTATTTCCAATGTACAGTGGGGAGAACAAGTATTTGATACACTGCCGGTTTTGCAGGTTTTCCTACTTACAAAGCATGTAGAGGTCTGTATTTTTTATCATAGGTACACTTCAACTGTGAGAGACGGAATCTAAAACAAAAAGCCAGAAAATCAGATTGTATGATTTCTTTGTAATTCATTTGCATTTTATTGCATGACATAAGTATTTGATCACTTACAAACCAGTAAGAATTCCGGCTCTCACAGACCTGTTAGGTTTTCTTTAAGAAGCCCTCCTGTTTTCCACTCATTACCTGTATTAACTGCACAAGTTGGAACTCATTACCTGTAGAAAAGACACCTGTCCACACACTCAATCAAACAGACTCCAACCTCTCCACAATGGCCAAGACCAGAGAGCTGTGTAAGGACATCAGGGATACAATTGTAGACCTGCACAAGGCTGGGATGGGCTACAGAACAATAGGCAAGCAGCTTGGTGAGAAGGCAACAACTGTTTGGCGCAATTATTAGAAAATGGAAGCAGTTCAAGATGACGGTCAATCACCCTCGGTCTGGGGCTCCATGCAAGATCTCACCTTGTGGGGCATCAATGATCATGAGGAAGGTGAGGGATCAGCCCAGAACTACACGGCAGGACCTGGTCAATGACCTGAAGAGAGCTGGGACCACAGTCTCAAAGAAAACCATCAGTGAAATACTACACCGTCATGGATTAAAATCCTGCAGCGCACGCAAGGTCCCCCTGCTCAAGCCAGCGCATGTCCAGGCCCGTCTGAAGTTTGCCAATGACCATCTGGGTGATCCAGAGGAGGAATGGGACAAGGTCATGTGGTCTGATGAGAAAAAAATAGAGATTTTTGGTCTTAACTCCACTCGTCGTGTTTGGAGGAAGAAGAAGGATGAGTACAACCCCAAGAACACAATCCCAACCGTGAAGCATGGAGGTGGAAACCTCATTCATTGCGGATGCTTTTTTGCAAAGGGGACAGGACGACTGCACCGCATTGAGTGGAGGATGGATGGGGCCATGTATCGCAAGATCTTGGCCAACAACCTCCTTCCCTCAGTAAGAGCATTGAAGATGGGTCGTGGCTGGGTCTTCCCAGGGCAACTAAGGAGTGGCTCCGTAAGAAGCATCTCCAGGTCCTGCAGTGGCCTAGCCAGTCTCCAGACCTGAACCCAATAGAACATTTTTGGAGGGAGCTGGAAGTCCATATTGCCCAGCGACAGCCTCGTAACCTGAAGGATCTGGAGAAGGTCTGTATGGAGGAGTGGGCCAAAATCCCTGCTGCAGTGTGTGCAAACCTGGTCAAGAACTACAGAAAACGTATGATCTCTGTATTTGCAAGCAAAGGTTTCTGTACCGATTATTAAGTTCTTCTTTTCTGATGTATCAAGTACTTATGTCATGCAATAAAATGCAAATGAATTACTTAAAAATCATGCAATGTGATTTTCTGGATTTTTGTTTTAGATTTCGTCTCTCACAGTTGAAGTGTACCTATGATAAAATGTACAGACCTCTACATGCTTTGTACGTAGGAAAACCTGCAAAATCAAAAGTGTATGAAATACTTGTTCTCCCCACTGTATATATGGCCTTTAATCTAATGGCTGCCGAACCCTAATGTAGCCAACATCTTCTTCCCCCTACCACGAATGTCTGTGGAATTACATTAAATCTTCACAATGATTTAAGCCCACAAACTCAATTTCCTACAATCACTGGGTAAAGTTCTACTTTAGGGTTTCTCACACCTAGACCCATGTACCATCACCAGTCTGTGGATTAATGACTACTGGTTCATGGGCCTGGGTTTGATAACGCTGGCGTTGAATGTTTTAGCGGTTGGCACATACAGAGTGCTTTCTGTTTCACATTTACAGGTTTGTGCAATAAGCAATTATGACCCCTAAAATGTACGTTTTGTTTCATCTGTGTCCCTTTGTGACGCTTACCAGCTGTGTACAACATATTAAAAAGGACTGTGGCAAAATTGTTATTCAAAGAAAGTAATGTCTTCTGTTCTGCAGTCAATTACTGTTTGTTGTTCTTTCCCCACGTTTTCAGGAACTATCCAATACCATTCTGATGTATGATAGCTAACAGAAACCTTAGACCGAAATCCTTAAATGTTGTTTACCTACTTTTACACGTCTAGGTTTCTGTATCACCATAATGGGTGTAGCTTGAAGTCTAAATCTTTTTTTTTGTTTTACATTTTTCCAATTGACCCAATGCACATATAGAAAACAAGTGCTTGATGGACCATGTTTATTAAAGATTTAAATATTTAATCTTGTTAGTGCAGTAATAAACATGTAAATATATCTATTTTATAAAAAAAAAGTAATCATTACATTTTTTTATGTCACCATTTTTTATTGGTGAGGTACCAATGGAAAGGATCACAATTGGCCAACCCTTGGCAAAAACATGTTTGAGAACGGCTGTCCGATAATACCAATTGTGACACTTTGCGAAATAACAAATCATCTTTTGGTTTATGTCTAGCTTTGGATTAGATTCAAGGAATGAGGTAAGGATGGACACAGAACATAAATATATGACCTACTGTCATCCTCAGGCCATAGGGTTCTTTCCCCTTTAGGCGAACAGTTTCCATCTAATAACTACATAAATGGGCAAAGGTTAGGACCCCTTTTAATCATTAAAGTTCAAGAGCTGACGTGCAAGTCTGTCTGCTACATGCAAGTGCAGCGTCCTGAGCAAAGGAACCACAAAGGTCAAGAATGGAGTCTTTATAAGTATTGATATATTAAAATATGATTTCAATTGTGAGGCTCTCCCCAGTGTTTATAGTGTAGGTTCATATAGGTTGTACAATGCTACAACTCAGGAGTTTATTTGCACAACTTTATTTACTGGTTCTAAATTGAAATGAACCACACGATGTGCTCTTAGTGTACCCTCATCTTAGTGTACCCTCATCTTCGCCAACACAGTTGTGGCACATGTGAAACGGCTTAATGTACTGGACCCAAACTGATGAATCCCCCCACATTTCCACCTTGATGTGAGAGACCTGAAGAGGAAGACACTTCATCATCAGACAAGGCTCTGTCATATCTGCCTTCAGCACTTTCCACCTTAATACGGAGAGGAAATAGTACTGATAATGTTTTGAGGCATGTTTGGTTTTGGGAAATGGTATCCGTCTCATGGGAGACGGGAGAGGTGTCAATGTTGAGTCATAGTTTCAAGAAAGTGTGATGGTTCTTTACATCAGTCATACCCATCATGTGTAAGTGGTGTCATCATTGTCTATGTTTAAAATTATATCTGACGATTTTGTGTCATTTTAAGTTTGATAGTTATTTCTCTCTGGGCTATGTTGTAAAGTGTACGGAGAAAAACAACACATTAACCACATCTCTGTGAAATACAAATTGTGGTTCATAAATCATGCCTCTGCCGAGCATTATTTATATAAAGCCAACACTGATAGCACAAACATTACATTATCCCTATAGTTTACTGTCTAACCTTTGCAGATCTGTTGTCACGTGACTTGGCCTGGATAACATTGTGTTGTGCTTTTGTGATGACTGATGGTATTGTAAAGCATTCCTATATGAGATCCATGAATGTATGCAGTGTGATCTTGCTTATTATGTGACTGTGCAGCGGTGTAAAAACTCCAGGAGGAGAACTCTTTGTCAGGAGTTTTGTTGCTCATTACCCAGAGGGCTGAAACACTACATATTTCTTCTGCAGCAAGTCCCCAGGATATAGCAGTGTTATCTCTTTACTGCCTTACTACTCTCTGAACTAAAAGACACCGTTGGCATTGATTAAGGTGCGCTAACAACCTGCTTATGTGTTGAAATTATCTGTGCCTAATGCTTGGGGCAAGCATTTGCAGCAGTGCCCTGGGACTGTTTTATTCCTGGAATAGAAATTCTTTGAGGATCACAGCTTTGCATCCTGTTTGATTGCATAGCTGTAAGATATGCCATAGGGCTGGAAGTCCATCATAAATAGATTTATTAATTACTCATTTCCAACTGCCAGGATGGACAAAGTAAAAGTAAATGGGGGAAACAAAGAACCTGCGCAATTTGTACATCGCTCAATTTTAATTTGCTTCAACTGAAATATATATATTTTTTCTGAACTGTTTGAAGAGAACAGTTGTATTTCAATATTTTGATTTGATAGAGGGTCACCACAACCTGGGTCTATTTTAGTGGAATAAAAAGGTGGTGAGTTGTGACCGTACTGTTCGGTCCCACATATTTGTTTGATACAATTGTGTTTGCCATCTTGGTTTGGTTTACAATGTTTCCCTGTGTGCTGAACTATTGCCTCCATTGATTGTGCCCTAAGCCGACAATGGAACGTTGAACTTCACCATACCCAAATAGTGGCTGTTTTGAAAGGTCAAAAGCGCAGGTGCGATACCTGATGAATTTCAACTGGACCTTTCTCAGGCTTGTTAGCAGCAACAATAAACAACACTTTGACTATGAACAGAAAGGTGGAGAACCTTTGATTTTGTGTAATTTCAGTAGTGGCCCAATGTAGTTAGTATTATGATTATGTTATGGAAACAGATATTTTAGCAAGTAAAAGGCTTACTCTGGTATCACATACAGTATATTGAAATGTAAAGTGCCTTACCTACATACCTCATGTAATGTATCTTCTGGTATCAATGTTTATTCAGTAGAACAAACACTGAACAATAAATGTCATATTTACTTCCATTTTATAGACACAAGAAAATTGCCATTGCAGAATTTGTGTTACAGATCGCATTCAACATACCAAGAATAAATTGTCAAATAGGACATCGCTTTTTATTTACAGAATATCCAAAATAAATTTAGACATTTAAACAAAGTACTCTAATATATAGGGTGATAGTTATTCCAAAGTTACAGATACAGAGCTTCAAGTAATGTGTAGGCGCAGGGCACTTCGGTGAGATGTCAAAATCTACACATCTGGAATATCTGATACATGACATTGTGATGAGGATGATGGTTATGACAACAATAGAAGCATTTGGTTTCGGTCATCTCCACCCATATTGTCACTATGAGGACTAGCTTAGGGGTCATGATGAATTGAAGCCACCTCGTGGTTTCATAATGTCAATGCATCTTAAATACACATTTGCATGTATAATCTATCAACACTGTAAACTGAGTTCTGGAATGCATTGTAAAGGACAGGTGAGATGAAAAATAACCAGTTCTGGAGTAATAGAATGAAGAAACTATGGAGAAAAACTGCTGCTAACCCAAAGCATACCAGCGTTCATTCAGCAGGATTATTAACCTGAACACATTGTCATAGCTACCAAGGAGTGGTCCAGGGACAACAAGTAGAACATGTTGAATCACCTGATTGGAATCCATTTGACCAAGCCCTTCATGCCCAGAGTGAAGCAGGAGCTGGAGACAGACTGCAGCCAAGGCCTGACAGAGGACCTCCAGGGATGATGCCTAGCGTTTGTGTCTAGGCGAAGGATGTGCATCCAATGCATGACCACTCAATTGTACATGTCAAGCAAACCAAGCAATATGAAATAAGGGTATTTGTAAAATAAAACATTGCAAATGCAAAGTGGTGGAAAAGGGATCCACAAAAACCAAACAACCAAATCTGACGCTTGTCCTCATGTACACATTTGGACTTTGCAGTATACAATTGGTCTGTTCATTAAATGACCCGTGGATGTTATCACTTCTGTCTTCGAAATATGCATAACAAGGATGTCTGTGTACCTCATAAAAAACATGTTGTTGCTAGCAAGGATTTTGTATATTAATCATTTTAACTGACCATTTGGAAATGTTAAATCAGGCTTTGGGTTTAATATTAATTCATAAAGACTGGGACACTTTTCCCTTGGCCTCCTCCATTTTGGTGGAATTGCTGTAATCTTTTGTATCTTCTTTTTAAGCAAATATTTCCATATTCGTCCCCACTCTGCTTCATGTTCCTCTTGATCATTCTGGCTACAGAGATGCCTTCTGTCAAATGATTGTAGTCTAGTCAAGCATAGTTGTTTTACTTTATTTCACTTTTTCAAGTGCTTAGTGATTATTTACTATAATAAGAGGCGCTATAGAAGTTTAATACATTATTATTATTAGTATATTCACTAGCTTCCCATGTTATATAATTACCTCTGCACTGTTCCTGACCAGAACTCCAGTATATATGACATTTGCAACATTTGTTTACTTAAATGGAAGATTACAGGGTAGTGTAAAATATTGTATAATTTGACAATCCAACACGCACTATGGTACTGTTATCACAATGAAGTTTAAATCCAGAGAGGCTAAAGATGTTATCAAACCCCTAGCCTATAGCGTGAATCTGATTGCAAACTCACAAAATTCCTCTTAAACCATAGACCTCTAAATCCCTGGTGTTTTGTTTGATCTATAATTAACACTAGCAATTTGACAGCGGTATCGAACAACCTACCAATCAATCCATTCAATATATTAATACATTTTCCATTTAACTACTATTTCAACTATAAAAAGATCATTACTTTTGCAGTCCCTTATTTCACTACCAAAAAAGGTCTGAGACAGGCTTAAAAGCACCACAAATTCACTTTGGTAAATGCACTTTCCTACGCTTATCAATTATAAAACCTCACTCACTCACCACCATTACTACTGCAATGACTACCAGTAGCTTAACTTATTGCTCAGCTATAAATAGTTTAGGAAAAGGTCAGAAGTGTACCACATTCACTTTAGTAGGAGAACTTGGGTAAATTATATTTTCTAGGTGGCTGTAGGCCATATTTTCAGAGTTGCTCCCCCGACACTGCTGCTTACAAAGACAAACAAACAAAAAAGGAAATCATTCAAAAAGCATTCTTGCTGTGCTTCACTTGAACCTATGTGGCATGTGTGATTAGTATTTATGGGATGAAACAAGGCTTTAGGTCTCATAGGAGTAGTGCAGAGGAATGTCTACCCACAGGGCACACTTAAACCCTCCCATCAAACAAGTCCTCCTTCAATTAACTATGTGTCGGACAGACAAAGTCATCCAGCACAACATCTATTAAGACAAAGGACAGCATTTGGGTTAGAGGAAAAGAGAGTTAACATTCCACTGCTTTCCCTCTATTGGCACTCATATTATTGATGAGCTGGTTATACTGTAATGTGCTAATGACCAACTACAAAACAAACTAGTCTACGGTGTGACAGTGATTTAATGCCTGGGCTTGTCTTTATGCAAGCTTACAATGAATACACATTCAGGCATTGGGATAGTGTCTCTGAATGAACCTACAATTCATTATAATAGCACAATGACCATTGATCACAGAAAGATAATACAAGACACCACAAGTGTGTCAAATTACATTACAACACTCATTACCTGCCTAAACGCACCGTTTTCACACTCATGACCTGCCTAAAGGCACCATTATCAAACTCATTACCTGCCTAAAGGTACCGTTATCACACTCATGACCTGCCTAAAGGCACTGTTATCACATTTATGACTTGCCCAAAGGCATCGTTATCACACTCATGACCTGCCTAAAGGCACCGTTATCACACTCATGACCTGCCTAAAGGCACCGTTATCACACTCATGACCTGCCTAAAGGCACCGTTATCATGGTCCTGACCTGCTTTTCTTACTAGCTCCTTGTACATCACATAGTGTGGAATAATGCTCCATGACATTCCCTAACACAAGCCTTTACATTGTATACGCATGTTGGTTTTTCTTAACATTAAACTGTTGTAATTCAATCAAGTCAGGATATGTTTGATATTCCAAGGGAACACCTGTAAATCATCAGTGCTACAAACCCACTACTGGCGAGGTCATGCTTAGGCAAATGACATAATTGGTAAACACGGCATGTCACATCCTGTCAAATAGCACAGCTCATCTCCTGAAATCACCGCAAAGGACGTCGCAGGAAGAACACTCCACTCTCACCAATGACGCTGGGAAGTCCTTGAGGCCCATTCCTACGGTACTATAAAATAAATGAATAAATATACACTCTCCCCTTTGTTCTCCCTCGGTGCAATTATTAGCACCATTTTCAACCTTTCTCTCTGTGATGCCTCAGAAAAATGTGAGTGAAATTTTAAGAGCTCCTCAACGGATGTTGCAGCAGAGGGAGGGGGGCTGACACCAAGTCTTCCTCCAGGACACGATTGGTATGCAAGGTGGACAACATGGTAGTCAGCTGCACATTTACACAGATTTGTCTACATTCGTGTTCCAATTGGATACATTTGGATGCAGATTGGAAGAAGGGAGACAATGGAAAAATATTTCAACGTGGCTGTGCAAGTGTAAAGAGGGTAAACATTTTAGATAGCTGGTCAATCATACCTTAAGAATTTTCTTTCTAACAGTGGTCCAAATACTGATGTTTACTCAGTGTTGAAGTGGCGGTTGTTTTTGAGCCCAGACACCTGGAATGTAAGGCTACTGTGTGTTGAAATGTATGTGCTACTAGAATTTACCCTTTAAACATAATGTGACCAAATACACATTCATTACACTATCACTAATCTCTGTAAGTCTGAAGGTTATCACTTATTAATCAAAGTTCCTGAATGCAGTTCATGGGGATTGAGAGAGATGCACTGACTGGTTATCTGAGGATGGTTACTGTGCCTGATGTTTCAAGCCGTCCCCTCACAAACACACTCCTACTGTTCAGGTGTTACCAAAAATAGACTCCTACTGTGTAGGTGTTACCAAATGTACACTCCTACTGTGTAGGTGTTACCACATGTACTTTCCTACTGTAAAAGGTGTTACCAAAAGCAGTAACTCAGGAATGTAAATTGCTACTGAGAAGTGACTTCCTTTCATCTCGTTTCAAGACACTTTATTGAACGCCAACGCATTAAAAAGAAAACGTCTGCCGATATAGCTTTAAAACTATATATTAGATTCTGTCATTAAATTTCCATTGTCACTCCTTTAATCTGGACCAGGTAGAGAAATGTTCTATTTCAGTTTTGAGCAAGGGATTTGTTTGCGAGATGAATCAATATTCACATAACCAACAAACACAGACACTTTTCAAATATTTGAGCATGCAAAGGACTATAGGTCTGTGCTCTAGCACACAAGCCTGAAACATGCATACTTAGCGTAGCAGACAGTTTGTCATTGGATTTGCATATTGCACAATTGCATATTGTGTTTTGAACTTGTAACACCTTTACCCGGCTAATAAGTCAGTACTATTCATCCAAGGTACTACACGATTGGTACACAAGTATTGGTTTGTGTTGTGGGCAGCGAGTAAAGGAATTTGTTCAAATAATCACAGCCACATGATTGTTTCCCACAGTGGGTGGCTGGAGCGAGAAAAAAAATGCTTGGATTGATTACAATTGTTAATCAAGATCCAGTTCAATGCACTCCAAGAAAGAGCACTTGGTGAGAGAGGCATGCTCCATCAATTGCTGAAATTCATTCTCACCGTGAGGATTAGTTGGTAAAGTTTAAATAAGTTCTTAACTATTTATAGGTTAAGTAACGAGGACCAGATCAACGGAACAGGGGGGTTACAACACAGCTGGCTAGCCGGACCACCATTTGGTTTAAGCCTTTAGCAACAGCTTAGGTAACATTCAGTCCCGCTCCTCTCGGGTGGCAAATCCATTTGTGCCGTCACAAGAAGGTTTGCTGTGTCTCCCAGTACAGTCTCCAGAGCGCGGAGGAGATACCAGGAGGCGGGCCATTACACGAGGAGAGCCGGACGGGGCCGTAGAAGGGCATCAACCCAGCAGCAGGACCGGCAGCGACAGCAGCACTTCCAGAGAATTACAAAATGACCGCACAGTGGGCAACTGGTGTGCATGTTTCTGACCAACCTGTAAAGGTGGCATTAGGGCCTGACCTCCTCTAGTGGGACCCGTGCTCAGAAGCCTGGCACCGTGCAGCTTGATTGGCATTCGCCAGAGAACACCAGAATTGGTATGTCCGCCATTGACAGCATTTAGGTGCTAGATGAAATCCTCAGACCTATCGTCAGACCTTACGTTGGTGCAGTGGGTCCTGTGTTTTTCCTGGTTCAGGACAATGCCCTGCCTCATGTGGCCACAGTGTGTAGGCAGTTCCGGCATGACGAACCTCTTGGACATTTGTATCGGTGCGTCCAACACCGCCAAGTGTGCTGCGAGGATGTAAGTGACAAGGACATTTGTTTAATGTGAGCCTGCGACTGGCCCATATGCCAGTTAAGTGTAGACTCAGCATGTGCATATGTTTGTTTCTTATTCCCAGCATGCATGCATACATATTGTGAATTGTAATGGGGGTGGGGGAAAAAACGAGTTTGCAGGTAAACAGATTCAGATCAATGTCTGTTTGGGAAGAATCCATCTTTTCAAATTAAACCAAACACATGTATTACATTGTTCATCAACAAAGAAAAACATTCATCGGGAAATTGACCGGAGTATCTTACATGTAGTGCATTCACCATAAGATAGCTATGTGAAACAACCACATAGAAAGTAAAAAAGAAAAAAAACATTTGGGGGGGATGCGGGGGAGATGGAATAGTCCTATGTAAGATACTCTTTTAAGAATTACGGTTTTAAATGTGTTTTAAAGGGATTTCCTTGTTAGAGAGAAGCAGGATCCACCATTCAGGTGCCAGGACAATTCAATCTTCCATACTCATCTCTCCTCCTCTTCCACCTCTTTCTTCTATTACCGCCTCACTCTCTTTCTCTCTCTCTCTTTTTCTCTCTCTTTTTCTCTCTCTCTCTTTCGCTCTGTCTCAGTCGCTGTCTTTGGCAGCTTATGACAGAACACAGAAGGTTGTTTGGCTGAAAATTAAAGGACCCCTGATATTTGTGGTTGAAGATGGATTTCTGAGCTGTTGCAGCAGACGCTTGGCCGTTCAGCATCTGATCAGTAGACGCCCAGGGCGGAGAGTTGAAGCAAACCCTTCTACCTGAGAATCACATGACCAGCTGGCACACAAGCCGGGAGACACAGCCTGCAAATTACAGAGGATACAATAACATTGTACAATGTGGATATGCAGCTCATTGATTCCTCCGAGGCCTAGTTCAAAATGTTTGTTTCAAATGTTCTATCAAAATTCAAAGATTTATTTGAATGCATTCAAGAACGAATGTTGTAAATCAGTAAAAAAAAATACGTCAAGCCCTGTGTTTTTCTCAAATGTATGTTGTTTTTATTTGTGTGTTTTTTAAGTTCTACATGAAACAAGGCTTTCTGTGGGGGGTTTGGCCAAGGGTGTTATATACAAACGTATATTAGTTTGAATTTGTTTCAGTTAGTTTTCAGACTTGCATGGTTTCTATTATTTAATTTCAGATTTAGTGTTATGGCAGCATGCAACAGGTGCATATGAGTCATTTATTTTTGGGGTTTTAACAGTTCAAATCTAGCTTTACCTTCATTTTAAAAAAACTGGAGAAAAACATGCATGAAGCCATGGCACATTTGACACTTTATTCTTGTAAGTTGTCACATTGTTATTTCAAAAACACACTATTGAATAAAACATTTTTTTTTTAGGAATGTAGCAAGCAAGCTAACTAAGGTAGTAGAAATTAATTCAGAATACATATTCTTTTTTATGTAACATTTCTAGATCATATCATATGCTAAATGACTAATATCGAAAACGAGTCCTTCTTCTGTTCTTAAATCACTGTATAAACAAACAGGAAATCAAAGCCTTGCAAACATGAAGACATGTACAAGGGGCTATGGTAGACTGCCATCTTATCAACAGGTATTTTGTTTTTCTATTTAGCACAGTTATGGTAATCCAAACAAATGCTTTTATTTGTGTCTCAACTATTTAGAGAATATTTTTATTGAATTGTCTTTTCATGTAAACACTGGACTTTAAGCAAAATGTCTTACAAGTAAAGTAATTGATATTGAATTTACTGTGTTTATTTTTTCATTTATTCACCTTTAGATGTGGAGTAAGAAGAAAACAAACAAATCTACTAGAGAACATATCTAAGGAGAGAAATAATGGCAGAAGTAGGAAAACATCCATAAAGTTGTTCTCAAACTCTTTGAGGTTATATTAGTGCAATCTATCAGTGATTTACTGGGAAATCCTTGTGGAATTTCACCCTTGTGTGCTGTTCCCTTTATGAAGTGCAATCTCACCAGCCCTACTCGCCTCTGTGGAGCTCATTTTTCAAACAATCTGATGTGGAATGGTGTTGTCAAGAATATAAAACTGACTAGCGTCTCCCATTTTATGCCATTTATCTGTCAAAGGGTCTTGTCATTCAATATACTGTACACCACAGACTATTAAATCCTTTCCATCCAACACATCACTCGGTCACTGAGAAAGGCAGTCAACCCTAATTGTTCCAAGGTTGTTGCTGTAAATAACAATGTGATCTTAGTATATTCAACTGGTAAAATGATGGTAACAAACAAATAAATAAATCATCATTGGCTCATACAAGATATAATATACCATGTTAGCAGGACATGTTTTGGCTCAACAGCATCACTTCAAAAACCAGTGGCCACTATCCCAGAATACATGTTTAACATTGATATACTATATATTTATATATTCATGGGTTGCGCCTCCATCACTCGTTCGCCAGGTGGCCAAGCTGTTAGAGCATCTGACCAGTAACCAATAGGTTGCTAGATAGAATCTCTGAACCTGAACGGTAAAAAAAGATTCATATTAACAATCTGTCGTTTTGTCCATGTGCAAGGCAGTTAACCCCTGATGCACACCCTGACAGTCCCCCGCAGCTCTTTAATTTGAAGGGGTTCTGTCAAATGCAAAAGCAAATCTTTCGTGGCCCCTGTATCTACACTGACAAAAAATCCCCTCTCTGCCTAACCAGAAATACTGGTAAATGTAGTGAGGAATACTGCCAAGCAGGAGAAGGCAAACTTAAACATGGAAGCATTAATGGCTGTGGGAGAAACTTACTGTAACTTCAGATATGTATAATTCATTTCCCCTCTTCTGTAACATAACTTACCATTTCTCAAATAATTATATATTATGTGATATATTCCATTCCAGTGTCTGTTGATTTCCAATGCAGGCACACTTCATTCTACGGAATCAGGTACTGATTAGGGGATCACCTGAACCAAATATTATTTATTGAGGAAAAGTATAAAAAACACTGCAGTGGTCATTTCTATACTCTTGCTATAGGGATACCGTGAGTGTTGGTTTCCTACCATCCTTAAAATGTCATAAAATCTAGGTCCAGCAGCAGACATTTGGTACAACAAAGCTACAGACCGGCGAAAAGCGACACTCCACCGACCAGGATGTCCACCAACTCATTAGAATGTCACTCAACCCTCGTAGATGATCAAGTGACCTACAAAAACAATGGCAAACGGCAGCTGAGGTGAACTGCAAGGACAGTTCGAAACAGGCTCCTGGAACAGAGCTGAGGTGATGCAAAAAAAGCCCTTCATCAATGAGAAGCAAAGAAGAGCCAGGCTGAGGTTCGCAAAAGACTGTGATGATTGGACCATAGAGGACTGGGGTAAGGTCATCTTCTTTGATGAGTCCAATTTTCAGCTTCGCCCTACACTTGTCGTCTGATGGTTAGACGGAGACCTGGAGGGTCAAGCCACGTACAAGGAAATCCTCGAAGAAAACCTGCTTCCATCTGCTCTGACAATGTTCCCCAACTCAGAGGATAGTTTTTTCCAGCAAGAAAATGTTCCATGCCACACACTCGGGTCAATCTAGGTGAGGATGGAGGAACACCAGACCAAGACCCTGTCATGGCCAGCCCAACCTCCAGACCTGAACCCCTTTAAAATCCTCTGGAATGTGATCAAGAGGAAGATGGATGGTCACAAGCAACTACACAAATCCGAGATGCTTTCATTTTCTAGCCAGGAGTGGCGTAAAGTCACCCAACATCAATGTAAAAGACTGGTGCAGAGTACGCCAAGATGCATGAAAGTCACCCTACATCAATTTGAAAGACTGGTGCAGAGCACGCCAAGATGCATGAAAGTCACCCGACATCAATGTGAAAGACTGGTGCAGAGCACGCCAAGATGCATGAAAGTCACCCTACATCAATGTGAAAGACTGGTGCAGAGCACGCCAAGATGCATGAAAGTCACCCTACATCAATTTGAAAGACTGGTGCAGAGCACGCCAAGAGGCATGAAAGTCACCCGACATCAATGTGAAAGACTGGTGCAGAGCACGCCAAGACGCATGAAAGTCACCCAACATCAATGTGAAAGACTGGTGCAGAGCACGCCAAGAGGCATGAAAGTCACCCGACATCAATGTGAAAGACTGGTGCAGAGCACGCCAAGATGCATGAAAGTCACCCGACATCAATGTGAAAGACTGGTGCAGAGCACGCCAAGATGCATGAAAGCTGTGATTTAAAATCAGGGTTCTTCCATCAAATATTGACTTCTGAACTATTCCTAAGTTAAAACATTAGTATTGTGTTGTATAAAAATAAATATAAACGTATTTTCTTTCATTATTCAAGATCTGAAAAAACACAATATTTTCGGTTATTTTCACCAGTTTCTGCAAATACATGCTCTAAATGGTAATATGTGTACTTGGAATTTGAGAGCAATGTTGTCAGTAGTTTGTAGAATAAAAGAAACATTTTCATTTGAATCAAACACATATCTATAAATAGTAAAACCAGAAAAACAGATAATTTTTCAGTTGTCTCTTAATTTCTTCCAGAGCGGTATATCTTAAATTAAGAGACCAGTGCATGTTTTTCTTTATTTTCAAAAAAAGGTGACAAGGAAAATTTTGAGTGAGGAACTAAAGGGTTAAATTTAAGAGACCACTGCACATTGAACCCTACTGTTCCTCCCTCAAAATCATCAAAATATTTGGAAATAAGGAAAGAAAAAGTGCGGCAGTCTCTTAATTTTTTTCAGAGCTGTATAATAATATGTACACACATTGGTACCACATTTCAGCAAATTCAAAAACTTAAAAAATCATGTGATTAAGAGCAATACACTTTCATAATCGTTTGACAGGCCTGGAAAATAGACAACTCCCCTCCCTTCACACTCCCACCCGTCTCCCTCATCTCCCATCTTCAAAGTCACTGAGTGTCTCTAAACTGTAGCTCATCTTTAGAGAGATGTGCTCACTTTCAACCCTGTGCAAGACAAAAGGAGCTTTCTGAAGAAATAATGGCTGTTTATATGGAGTACGATGTGAGGGGCTGTCAGACCCTGACTCTAAGTTGATTTGTAGGAGTGTCAGGAAAGTGGGATTGGGGAGGTGAATCATAGATTGTCAGAAATCAATTCTCAGGGCTCCTCTCTTGAGAGTGCCTGAGTCATCAACAATGGGAAAATGAATAAACTAAACCTTGAAGACACATAATGCACAGCATAACGGTATTCCCATTTACAATAATATTATTGCTACAAAGGGCAACATCCGATCAATGTTGCATTTTTTCAAATGTGTACGTTTTCTATTAGCACCACACCTACTTCCCTGTTCCTTAGCCGGTTTTCTTTTCTCCATTGCAGCTCAGAGCTGTAGAAATCAAATGCATTGAACTCCTTATGTATCACTCAGGAGCGTTTCATAGAAATGTCTTCAAGGGAAGGGCCTCTGTGCGTCAGGGATTTGCCATTCAACATTGACACACCAATTTCCGTTTTCATCTCCTCTCCTTTACATTTTCACCGGGCTCATTACTGCTCCAATATAGCTTCTCTGAGTTGGCAGTAAACTTGTTTGCCTCATGTGCATTGCAAGTTAATGCATTTCTTACTTACGCATCTGAGTGTTTAAAAAATACAAGTTTAATGAGCAACAAAACAACAATGTACCCGAGGGTATGCCATTTTTCACAATTTCCACAATATAAACCAAGACGTCTAAACAGTTGTGTGATTGTTGCTTAGTCTGGATTCTCTTTATTAAGACATTCTTTGTATATGCATATAATACAAATACATTGGCCGTGAGCTTGTCAAGCTTTCCACTAAATTAAGGTGTTAGCCCAAAAAATATTATTTTGTGCCTCCATTAATTCAGCTTCTCTGGATATTTCTGAATAACTTGTATTGTTGCTGAGGTACTCTGTTTTTGATTTGCAGTGATATGCCTTCAGACATGTCACCAAATCCAATTTGCCATGTTAGAAAACTGTCAGTGGGCCATCCTGATGGTGCAGATATAGCTAGCAAGGCTGAGTGGAAGAGTACATTTTCCTGTGGTATCTATATATATTCAGACCAACAAACTGACCATCAGAGCTGTATTCACTAACTGTTACTGTCCCCCACACAGAGTCAATGGGACACCACCACTGAGTGAAAACATCCAGGACCGGCTTTGCTCGATTTAGCGGGGAAAGTAGGCTTTTAAGGTGTAAGCAAGCTTGAGAGGGGAGCCATAATCCACCCCCTTCACCAAGACCTTCTGAATGGGTAGAACTCTCTTTTTTCAAGGCCTCCCTCTCTGCCTTCTGTGCGGCCGAGTGGTGGGTCACTGACAGATAATCGTTGCCTCACTGCTGATTTGAAGCCTGGCACCTGTAAGACATGGTTTATTGTACCTGTGTGACTAGCAGAGCTCAGTACTACAGTAAATGCCATGCTCCGAGGTGGAAGTGTGTATGAATGTAATTGTGTGCCTCTGTCTATAATTGTCTCTGTTTGCATGCGCACACTTCCCACACTGAGGGATGGCCCATAATACACCTTTAATGCTTTGTCTCTGGGGTCTGCAATAAGGAGATGTTGTGCAGGTGATGACTGAATGTTCCCTCATTTAATGTAATGAGCACAGACGCAGCAGTTCATAGGAAATTAGTATTTCATTGGCTTTGGGTTGACTTCAGCAGAAAATGTGTTTAATCATCTTCACAAGAAAAAGACTAGGCTATAGCGCATTTTTGAAGGTTCTTGGTTTGTGTTGAGTTGTAGCGTGTACCACTCAGTGGTTCCCTGTAGGGGTAGCAGATTTGTTGCAAGACAGAACCTAGAAATCCTCTATGCAAGGTTGTTGAAAGAATATTACCCAGTACATTCTACAAAAGGTTCTATCTAATGAGCAATACCGTTTAATGTTTGTTCTACGAGATGTTTTACCAGGAACCTTTTAAGGCTTTTGTCTTCAAGGTACACATTACACCCTAATAGAGTAGCATTAGGAAACACCCGGATTACCGGGGAAAACATTGCACAAAATTCTACTGTATGTAGAATCCTTTTTACCTCTCAAAGAATAATCTAAGAGCCTTTCCAAAAGGGACACATCGGAGGAAAATATTTCCGGTAGAACCCAATTTCTATGTGAATAACTAATTAGTGTACTTGAGGTGTACATTCTATTTACCTCTTCCCTAACTGTGTCGACAAGCACTCTTATAAAAAATGCACAGAAAAACTGGCTTGCCACTGCAGGTGACATTAAACACAGCTGTAGAAAACCGAAGGCCTGCCTAGTTTAATTGTCGTTACAGAGTGTTTCGAGTTAGCTTTCTTATTTCCACACAGGCAATGCTTTGGGCTCCGCTTGGCTACATGGTAGGGGGCATGTCTTCTCTGCGGTAACCTTGCCGGATTGCTGCACGGCGGCATGGGTGATGAACGGCACTGCTGCCGCTGATCAAAGCGGGTGAACAGACACAAACGGATACAGGTACCGTGAACATCTCAGGATTGGCTTCTGCTTCTCCACTGTAAAATAACATTGCAACTGCTGTACCGCTGAGCACCGGAGACGCAAGGAAAAAGGATCCCTGACATTCTCCCTGCTAGGGTCATTGATCAGGACATATCGATCAGCTTTCTCACCACTCATTCTCACCTCCTAATTTTACATTAAAATATGTATCAAATCCATTCCCACTCGGTGGTTGTTGTAAGATCTTTTGTGCACCCAGTCTCCTGATTGTATTCATTGTGATTGGACTGAGCTTAGAGTGGGGCCAAGCCTGGAAGCTGAAAGGTGCTTACACGCTTGTGCAGAAGCTCAATATCTCAAGCTGTGAACAGCCAGCCTCCTCCTCATGTTCTGAGAGTGGCTGTCACACATGAAGGATCCCCTAATGCCGGCTCGCCTTTGTTTGAAACCTCACACACAAATAACACTTAGAAAGAACAAAATGTGTACATAGTATTGTAAGTAGTATACAGTTCCAGTCAAGAGTTTGGACACACCTACTCATTCAATGGTATTTATTTTGTTTAGCTATTTACACATTGTAGAAATACAGTGATGACATCAAGGCTGTGAAATAGCACATTATGAAATCATATAACAACCAAAAAAGTGTTAAACAAAACAAAACAAAACATATTGTAACTTTTTTTTATGGTAGCTTTCCACACTCTGCACATTTTCTGAAACAGCTTCATAAGGCTGTCTCCTGGACTACATTTCAACTGGTGTGCCTAGTTAAAAGTTAATTTGTAGTATTTTCTTCCTTCTTAATGTGTTTCAACCAAGCAGTTGTGCTGTGACAAGGTAGGGTTGGTATACAGAAGATCATCATTATGTCTGTACTGTACAAGTAGATGTTTTCAATGTATTCATAATTATCATTGTCAAATATGGGCCCCAATGGAAAACCAGTTTAAAACTGTTGAGATCCTGGAATTACTTTTGGAGAATACACATCAATACAACCCTCTCTCTATAGACTCATAGAAAATCATATTCTTAGGAAATGATATGGTTAGCTATATCTCTACACAGGATCCCCTTTACCCTCTGGTGGTACTGATAACATGTTAAAATGTTGCCTTAGTGAAACACAATGATTTGGTTTGGGGTCAAAATTAACAAAATGAATGTGAATTAAAAAAAGCAATGATCTGGAGTCATTATGACCAGGTTGATCCAAAATGTGCTGTCCTCATAATTAGCCCCCAAATTAAGGGCAAACTTAAATTGCACCTCGAGTCTCAAAAAATAAAAATTACTAAAAGATTAAAATCTGTACTGTAATTCATTGAGAACAAAATTATTTGACCACTGTCGATGGAAACTGAAATCACCAACCTTCCCGGTGACATTTGTACCAAAACAGGCGACAATGATTCACATTTGCTTTGCTTGCTAACTGGACCAATTGATATTCCTGAAGTTTAATTGACTTCATGTTATACTGTGATGATTACGTGTTCCCCTAATATTTCTGAGCAGTGTATATAAACGTTTAGCTCGCTATAGGTTTGTTCGAATCCCATTGCCATGATGTACCAGACAATCTATCCGGAGGAACAAAGAAAGTATATACTTCTGTTTCTAGTCATCCATTGTTAGCTGGAACAGTTTGCATAATTAATCCAATCGATCAGTATCCCTACCTCAGATCAGCTCGTATTTCCCAGTATTTTATTATGTGGTTGTTTTCCTGTTACAACACAGCCCTCCGTTCTAACTTAGTGTGTCACGAGTTTCTTAATCCTCCCAACCTGTACTGTCCCCAAAATAAACAAGAGCTCAACATTATTTCTTATCCACTCTTCTTAATGTAAGTATTTGAAGGAACCGCCTTTGTGCAATGATCAAAACTATGACAATTGGGCCAATGACCCCAGTTGGTGTTTGGGGTTCATGTGGTTCTATACACCAGTTGTCCTTTAAATAAGTCTCTCCCAGAGGTTGAATAGGCTCAGCAGACCTGGTCAGAAAAATGCAATAGGCCTTCCATTAATCCAATGCCTCTCCCCTAAAGCTGGAGAGATTGTCTGAGTTGCTACGACATTAGCATAGTGTGCAGGTGATAACCTTACAGTCTGAGCACGGGCGCTTCACCGCTAATGCCAATTACACCCACGGCCTGGGCACTACAGACTGAGACCCAGTGGTCTTGTCTGAGCACTAATCCCTATTGCCATACAAAGACGATGATTTCTAAACAATTACCTCAAAGTCCTTCAACATTTCTAAGGGTAATCCTCTGTGTACATATTACTAAGAACTTCACATTTGTTTTTAACCCCATGTATGCACTTCAAAGGTCCTTGTAAAAGCCACACGTCATGTTTGATGTTATTATTGTTTAACTTTTTCCTTGTTCAGTAGAGATCGATTATAAATTCATAGTTTGCAGACAACGACGCAGGGAAATTGCCACCTTCATTATATTCCTGCTAGACAACTTGTTAACTCCATATCAGGTCAAAGCACATTTACTGGCAGACCAATTATTAACCTGTCAATGAGGAAGATGACCGGTAATATGAAAGATGAGACACCCTGAAGAAAAAATGTCATACTGGAAAGTTCCACAAACTCAATCGGGATCATAAATAACCACGTGGTACCACAAACCACATCAGGATCATGAAGAAACACATAGTAGCACTAATCCAGTCAGGATCATAAAGTACCACATAGTACCACAGCCACAATCAGGAACATAAAGTACCACATATTACCACAAACCCAATCTGTCATAATATCTTGATTCTGCTATGAAATGTACTTTAAGTTGGAAGATGCAGGCATACCGTTAAAGTGATACCTTCTGGTGCATGGTGAAATGAAGAATGTGACTGCATTGATTTAGGTGCTGAGTATGATCATGTAAACTCAAAACAGTATACTCTATTACTTGAATAATAACATCTTCCATGAACATATGATTTTGAGATGCATTTATGCATTCAGCTAAATGCAATTAACCAGATATACAAGTCTATAATGTATGATGTACAGTCTCTAATTTTGGGACATATCTAAAGTTATTTCAGTCCTCATAGAGACAATTGTATATGTTGATAGCATCGTAGTGTACATGAATCGATTGAAGAATGAACATTTAAGACGTTTATTGCAAGAAAGCCATAGATCCTACTTATCCAAGTGTCCAACTATTACATCTGCCTTTCCAAATACTTTCACTATAGATCTGCGTCGTCCATAAATGCTTTAGATCGGAGCAGCTGCTGTGCTTGATGGTCAATTCAAGGTGCCAGTGTCTGTTGGAGTCCTTCTGCAGGTTTGGCAGATGTTCATTAGCTGGCGAGGCTTTCATCTCTGTGCGGGCAACAATGGCCTGGCACAAACCCACATTTTTTCATGGGGGCATCATATCCGGTACTTCTGCCAGGTGGTATATCATCCTTCACCCCTTCAGCCAGAACCATTACAGTAAACGTAGAAGTTGGAAACTCTTGAGCATTCCAAGATACTGCGTGATATTATAATAGACATTTACTGAGGTTATTTGGGAGGGTTGGCAAGGTTTTCTGCATTCATTCGTATGCAGATTACAAGATGTAAGAACAATTCATTTAATTTGTTATTTTCAAGTTATGTGCAATATCCCTTTTGAACGCCCCAATGGTTCTGCTAAGTACTTGGGAACTATAAGTGTGGAAAACATAATGTCGCTCATGCAAGTTAATGCTGTTCATTTGTAGGTCCTAATCCAGCTTGCTGTCATCTCATGTCTTGACTACTGCAACTCACTGTTGCTTAGGCTCCCTGTTTTCACCCTCAATCCCCATGCGACGTCCTACATTTCCCTGTCAGGCAGCTCCCCCGCACACTACTGGTAATGAATTTAGGCTGGTATCCACTTCAAGACCGTGGTGCTTGCCTCCGCGGCAGCAGGGGAACAGCACGTCCTCTGCCTTCAGGCACAGTCACTAATGGAGCTCTTGGTTCTGCCACCTTCATCCCTTGGCTTTCCCACGCCTGTCGGTGCTTTGGGGCGGTGGTCTGGGGTCCTCTGCTTGTCCCGCTATGCAAACTTAAAACCAATGTTCTAACTTAGTCTCCATGGACAACAGTGCCTGCAGATTCAAGGGTTAGTTTTAGGTTTGGGAATTTTTCCAGTGCTGAAATATCCATTGCAATGACACCGCAAGGTTTTGCATATTTTATCAATGATAGCAATGGTTCAAATTTCTTTTTGCAATAAGGGCAGGATAATTTCTTGTGGTATAATCCTAAATATCAGCACAACTCTCCAGTGCCTCTTTTTCACAGTTATGTCCTGCGTTGGGTTCTAGTCTAGCCTCTAGAGAGAGATAAACAAGCATGGTACACAGGTTGGGGAAGTTATGGCTGTGACCTGTGATCATGTACTATTTGTCAGGGACACACAGGGTGACCATGATGTGTGATCTGTGATCGTGTCGTCACTGGCAGGGACACACTGGGTGACCATGATGTGTGATCTGTGATCGTGTCGTCACTGGCAGGGACACACTGGGTGACCATGATGTGTGATCTGTGATCGTGTCGTCACTGGCAGGGACACACTGGGTGACCATGATGTGTGATCTGTGATCGTGTCGTCACTGGCAGGGACACACTGGGTGACCATGATGTGTGATCTGTGGTGGCAAAATGCCTGAGCAGAACCAAAAATGTCATGGTGTCGTAACCCTTCTTACTACCTGAAAGTTTAAGCCCACGGCTGCACCTCAGTTGTTTTCTTTGTTTTTTTTGCCTAATCTATCAGAAAAAAAACTAATTACAGGCTGTACATAAACATTCACAATGTCTTTTTCTTTTTTTATTTATTTTGTAGACCAGAGAAAGGCTTAATAAGGTGTGTCCAGAGCATTGGTCCAAAGTATCAACCACAGAAGTCAGGTTTGCTTTGAAAAAATGATTTACCATGCCATCATATACGCAACAGCAGCAGTTGTAGAGCAATGTAATAATAAAAAAAAAATCTGCGCAAAAGTACAGTTTGACATCACAAGGATTTTACTCTACAACATACAGTGAGGAGTAAGGGAATACTGTATATCTATATATATATATATATATATGTATATACATCCAGATGGTATACTCTATGCATCATCTAGAAGATGGGAGATGTTTTTTGGGAGCAGTACAATGTGACTGTTTAATTAGTTGTTAACAGCATCATCTTGTTAGTCTCCATGCAGCAGATGGCTGATTACTTAGGATCACAGGATGAGGAAATAACTCTTCAGGTGTCCGGATTCTTTTCACATCTACCTTTTATTCCTCCTGCCCTCTGCTTACCAAATTATTATTTTTGGAATTGTGTGGGAAGTGTGGAGATATTAGTTTTTTATCATTCCTATTTCTATACTATATCTATGCTTATGCCGAAACTACAGTTAAGTACAGAACATTACATACTTAGAACGCACTAACATTTCCACACAGACATATTCCAATAAGCAAAATGTTGTTTGTCAATGAGGGTCTGGGGTGAACACCCCGTCAAGGAAGTGGGTAAACGACACAATCCAAATAGGAGAAGTGGTAGATCTAGGACATCTTGTCATCAAGTCAAGGGTCTAAACTGACCTAACCCACCCCTCAGTAACAGTGGAAAAGTAGCTGGGGCCTATCAGGTGGTGACAAATCGACCTAAAGACGTAACCCATAATCCAGACACTCAGTCGCCTATATAAGAAATATGAACTATGAAGGGGACGCGATTAGCAGCGTACTAGACAGCTGTTCACAGTTATTTGCCCTACTCAAGTGGCCTGTTCAGGTTGTTATACATACTTTAAGGTATGCTTTTGCAACTGCTAATAAACTAATTGGACAAAACCTAGGACTCAGGACACAGAAGCAGGAGTCAGAAAATATGTTTATCCATGTTTTTGGGCCTGAATTATCTAGGACTACAATGGAGGGAGTATGGCAGCTTAGGACTCTTTCTGTGGACTGTACGATGCATTGCAGTTTCCTGACCCACAGCGTGCAGTGATGGCGGAGGGGAGGATGGATGATTGATATGCACTTTAGAGGTCTGGGTAATATGTAGGAACCCAAAAGTTGTACATCCTCCGGTGTTCATGTACATTGGCTCGTCACCGTCAGCGGTAACATTGTAAACTTGAATAGCTTGACAGATACACTGTTGGAGGTTGAGTTGTTCGTGTCCACTGAGTAGAGAGGTGAAGCATGCTCCCGTGCTGATTCCCAAACGCATGTGCCCATCTCTACATGTTGTGTTCCTTTGTGGAGAAAGTGAGTGATCCACAGACAGATGGAGGATGTTTAGGGGGAGTTCTGGGATCATAGTGTGGAACGTGGCACTGAAGTCCACAAACAGTACCCTTGCATGTGTCTTATTAGCAAACACTTTCTTGTTTTGTTGGGAATTACTGTAGTAAAATAAAGATCCTAAATTTGCTTCAACCATGTACAATCTTTACAGCAGCAACTGTATAACCATATTATATAAAACATAATTTATATGACGCAGCAATCCTTTACTTTTCTGTTCTTGAATAAAAACTGAGTTAACTACATAGAAATTTAGAAGCAAATTACAAAATGTATCCCAATTGAGGTGACACCAGAACGTGTAACATTTTAGATTGCTGTCAGAAGCATATGAACAGTAATTGCATCAGAAAGGAATGGGTTAAGGTTAAAACTTTGTACACATAAAACTTTGTACACATCAAAACGGACTTGATTTTAAAAAGTCCACACTATCAAGTTCATATTCTTGCAACACGAACTGAGAAGTTGTACAATGTCATGTGTTTCTGTGTACGTCTTTGGTTAGCCTGGATACAAAAAACACATAATTTCCATGGAGATCCCTAAGCACTTCAATAAAACATCAATGTTAATGTTTTTACATGGCTCCTTTTCTAGCAAAATGTCTGTGGCCTTGGATAGGTGAGTGATGTAATTGAAAGGTTTTGATCGGTCTTAAGAGGGAAGAGTGTGTCATATTGAAAATCCATGTTTCCAATTATTACAAAGGATTTACTACAGATCGGAAAAAAAAATATTTGCCCAAGAAATTCCGCTAAACAAATGTAACTGCCTTGTAAAGCCTCTGATATGTAAACATGAAGAAAATAAACAAAATGCATGAAAAACAAATACTAAATCTAGGACGGCACATTAAGAGCTGATGTTCTTAGTGTTGCCAAATACAAGCATTTGATCACTTGTGAGTTTGTTGTTGTTCTTTTTAAACATCAAGGTAATTAATGCTGGGTTATTGAGTTTTAACCTGATAGGGCCGATCAAAAGACTGGAGGCTTTGTTTTCATACTGATGTTACAAGCCAATAGTAAGAGTAAAATTATCTCCACTTAATCCAATGCTATTGTCAAATCAGATTTAAAAACGTCACATTTGTAACTTTAACAAACATAAAGTTTAATATGTCCTGCCTTCCAGTAGGCCAGCACAGTCTGGGCTTGGCAGGTTAGTAATAGAACATGGTTGCCTTGCCTCAAAACACACCATGTGGCGGCTTGAGCACCTGTTAGCACAATCAAGATAAAAGACAGATTATCTTCATCTTCTGAGGCATAAGGATTTCAGTTTAGACTTCCTAGAGAAGCACGATAAGAACCAAAACAAGATTGAATGGGCTTCGGAAACACCAATAACGCTCCTCAACATCTTCTCGAGGCTATGCTTGGAATTCTAAATTTCTTTACTTAATGGATAGTTTAAACATTTGTTTAGATTTGTTTTTCACTAGCACCCAACAATACATATAGAGTTTGTCCAAAACGATACCATGTAACATTAGCATTTGTAAAAAGATTATCAGTGCATTAGCCTTCCGCATAAACGTCTCAGGGTGAATTTGTTTGTAAAAAGTAAAGACACAATCCAGTTCAATAATTCAAGTCCATTAACTACTCGCCTAGTATTGCTCCATGCTCTGTTTAAGTTTGCGTGGTTGTAGGTAACTGAGGTAACCGCTGAAGTAACATTTACGGAGTGCGCACATGAAAGCTGGTGTAGCTACTATTTTATGTTAGGTAGTGGTGTCTAAGGAGTGGAATCATTTCCATATTCTTGTTGATTTTAATTTTATTTATTAGTTAGATTCATATGTCCTTCATGTAAATTCCTCGAGCCATAAAAGATACACGATGAAACTTTTTTTATGCCAGAATGAGACACAATTTTCTTGGGGTGTGGTCAGCTTTCCCACAACTTATGATGCTTACAAAACAATCAGCCGGATGTCTGCATCATTCTGAACTATCTGGACCTCAGAGAAGATCTAAAAGAATCAAATTGCACAAATTTCAGCATGAGGAAAAGACAATGTACCCTAGGAGGCATGACACTTGTCACACATGGGAGAGGAGTCAGTGAATGTGTTTCTGCATTTAAACAAGTATTGGTCTGTTATGAATGCTTAATCTCACAGCTGTTGAAACTGCACTTCTAATGTGATTTGGTAATGATTTATTCTCATTGATGTGACATTGCAGAAACAATGATATTAAAATGAATCAGAGGTTTCTGTTAGTTCAGCACTACATGTCTTCAGAATGATTATTTGAATTGTATTCATTAATTGCCTTGATAACTTATTTTCATTAGTTGATATAAATACAGTAGACAAGGATTGAACACTGATTAAGTAAATTTGTGACTGTATGTCAATGTTTTTGCTTTAGGAATTATTCTATATTATGTTTCGTGGTCTCCTTTATATTCAAACTCACAAGTGTTTGCTACATGGCCCTCTGCAGATTGATTTGACAGACACCTGAAAAAGCTATATCAGTAAACACCACTCCATGGGAATAGTCTTTGAAGAGATTATCTGAAGTCTTCAATGGGACCAGAAATGACAGCCATGCATCGGTTTGGAGACAAATGCAAAACAAAATGCTGCCACTCAACCCTAACTCTCAGTCTTCCCTTGTCTGTGAGCATCAAGTAATAAAACCTCACCTCCAAACTGTGTCACAAAAAGACATCTCAGGATGCCAGAGATGTCTTGAAGTGCCCAGTAGACAAAGTTTGAAATGCAAAACGAGACTGCCACAGCAGTGATACCTCTTACTTCTGACAGTTATGGCACTGCATGCTGTTTGTTTACACAACAGTGGTTGAGCCATTACGACTTGTCAGCAATAAGTCTATCGGATGATTTTGACACATTTACTATAATAACCGTAGACAGAGTTACATTCTCTTTTTTTTATCTCATAGCTGTGTGGGTGTTGTGTACCGTGCAGGGAGATGAGCTGCATGATCACATTCATTTTGCTTTAGTACACCTATTTCCACCATGACAAAAACCTCAGAGTTGTCACGTCTTTGATATCCTACATATATTCCCTCTCTGTTGGGTGAATTCAAAGAGAGCCAAGAGGCCAGCCATTGCCAAATGTGCTCCAAACAAATGATATCCCAGGCTGCCTCTCCTTGGAAAGTGCAGTTGCCAAAGGCAATAAATCAGTGGGCCTCTGCCAGTGTCCAGCCAGCCACAGCAGAATACCTCACAGGGGACAAAGGGCCTGTGTTGGCTTGGCAGCTCAAAAGGCCTCTGACCAGGAGCCATGATGGTCCCACAAGAACCCATCATATTGCTGGCCTCTATGTGAGGGTGGGGCGGAATTTACGAAGGTGGAAACATAACAGAATAGCAAAGACCAGAATGGGAATGTTTACACTGGGCTCTAATATTGATCTATTGTCTTGATCTAGTGTCTTGATCTATTGTCTTGATCTGTGGTCTTGATCTATTGTCTTGATCTAGTGTCTTGATCTATTGTCTTGATGTTGTCCACAATCTGATTGTGCCCGCATTTGTTGACAGGTGTGAACAACCCAAAGTATCTCTGTGATTCTTGATTAGATCTTCCTGACGCCTTTCCAACAAAGTCAAGGACGATTCTTCTATGGATATCGTTGAAGTATCAACAGATCCGGTCAACAAAAGTATATACATTCGGCCAACAGCAGGGTTTTGGTAACCTACACCAGCCAGGTTTGTGACCTGTTTGTGACAACAACTGGTCACATGATCATGGTGTTCATCAGATCTGTAGGGAAATGCCACAGTCCAGTCGACATAAGATAAAGCAAATACTATACATATTCTACATACTATACTTATAGAGAGATGTCATGCTTAATATTAGAAAAGGGGTTCTCCTGTTTCCATGTCCAATATCAACCTCTATAATCCTTTATTGGGTTAAGTTGGCACATAACCTAGAATTTGACCGTGTACCTTGCCATACTAGTGTCATGCCTTTGGCTCTTTCACTGCAACTCCATAATAGCCCATGCTAATAATATTTATTGGGGTCAACTGGTGTCTCTCAACAGTGCTGGGACTCATGATGCTAAGGAGTGCTTTTTTTCTTTCACTTTATACTGCTTCTAAAGTCGGTTGGACTGCATGTGATACACCGAAGGATCAAATGATTGTGAATAAAATAGGCATGAACCCAAAAAGATAATGGGATAGACATAAAGAACACAGCTGACGCTGCAGGTTATAATGAACACTAGGAACCCAAAGTATGTGCGGGTCCAGTGTAGTCATTACTGAGAATCTGGGCGGTCAAGCAGAATGCCTGAGTCCCTAAGGCGGTCATAGTAGGAAGGAGCAGGTTATGGGTTAACCCGGGGATGTGATGTGTAATTTGTGAGATCAGGACCTTCTGGGGGAGGATAACATATAGGGCCTCTGTTTCAGAAAGTTTGACTTCATTCATGCAATTATTGTTTCAACCTGATTCCCTTAAAGTCCATATTATGTCACACCCTGATCTGTTTCTCCTGTCTTTGTGTTTGTCTCCACCCCCAGCCAGGTGTCACCCACCTTCCCCATTATCCCCTGAGTATTTATTCCCTATTATCCCCTGAGTATTTATTCCCCATAATCTCCTGAGTATTTATTCCCTATTATACCCTGGGCATTTATGCCCCATTATCCCCTGGGTTTGTATTCCCCATTATTCCCTGGGAATTTATTCCCCATTAACTCCTGGGTATTTATTCCCCATTAACTCCTGGGTATTTATTCCCCATTAATTCCGGTGTTCTATGTTTGTGCTGGCCAGTACATTTTGTTTCGTCAGGTTTAGCAGCAGTTTTCCTTTGCTCTTATTGTTCCTGCCTGCCCAGACCCAGAGCCTGCCGTCCTGTACCCCTGCCCCACAATATGATGACCAGCCTCTATCTGCCCAGACCCAGAGCCTGCCTGCCGTCCTGTACCCCTGCCCCACAATATGATGACCAGCCTCTATCTGCCCAGACCCAGAGCCTGCCTGCCGTCCTGCATCCCTGCCCCACGATCTGATGACCAACCTCTATCTGCCCACACCCAGAGCCTGCCGTCCTGTACCCCTGCCCCACGATCTGATGACCAGCCTCTACCTGCCCAGACCCAGAGCCTGCCTGCCGTCCTGCATCCCTGCCCCACGATCTGATGACCAACCTCTATCTGCCCACACCCAGAGCCTGCCGTCCTGTACCCCTGCCCCACGATCTGATGACCAGCCTCTACCTGCCCAGACCCAGAGCCTGCCTGCCCCTGTTCTAGTTAATAAATATGTTGTTTTGCTTGCTTCTGTATCTTACCTGAGAATGTGATATTTAGAACATTTTCAAGTTTTCCAAGATTTGTAATCATCTAATTATAAAACATCTATATATATTATGTAGTGATGGAACGTTTCTATGGAACATTGCAGTAGATGCAAATGTTGCAGTAGATGCAAATGTTACTGTAATACAATACCTACATAGGTCCTAAACCTTTATAATATAGTGTATAGTTGAAATAAATGCTTTGAGTTTTCAAGATTGTAATTGATGAGGTTGGACTACAACATCAATCATGCCACTATCAGAGTATTTTAACAGAACCGTTGGTGCTTCTAAAATGCCAGTTTGCAGACAGTGATGCCACTCCACAATATGTCCAGTATATTTCATGTTTCTCAGTTCTGGAGTGAACCAGGGAGCTGAGCGAGCAATATGACATCCATTGATTTTATGAGGGCAAGGAGATTGAACACACTGCCCAGGGATTGGCTGTATCATTGCACAGTTACAGGGGCATTGGAATGCGTTTTGACCACTTCCATTTTATAAATGTTATCACGCATGTTGATGTGGCAAAATAAGAACATTTCGTCAATTACAATTCAAGTCTACACAAATTGTAGAGAAAGTGAAGGGTTCTGAAAACCTTCCAAAGGCACTGTACATCCACTAACTTGAAAGCTGAAGGAGATGCACAAGATGAATTCTGACATACAGTGATCGGATCATCTTGATTGGATGAGGAGAACCACATAGTAATGCTACTTGGTCTCTTGGCTCAGGTCAGTTATTTCAAGTAATTTCACATTTCAATAACACATTCATCATATTAAATGAACATTATCAATTATTTCTTAAAAACATCTCATTCTTAGAGGCTAGGAATACGCTCATAGATATAGAATGAATAGAACTCACAAATAATCCACTGGATCCAGACTCCCCTTCTAATAATTGGCATGCATCCTTGTTTTATAGGTGAAGTCTGAATAGATGCATAATTGCATCTATTCAGAACTGGGCTCTACACATCTACAGTTCTGTCCGGCTGAATTTGCACATAGTCTGCCCCAGGACACAGTACTAGTGTCCTGCTTTGGACCTGAGCCATACCAGGGGACCAGAATCGAAAGCAGAGCTGGAGGGAATTCCTGGCAGGTGCACTAGATGAATGTGCTGATTAGGGCTGCAAAGTCATCAAAGCCTTTTGTGGTTTTTCAGAGCGAGGGATAACACATTGTGCGCGGAAATCATATGCTTAGCTGTTCTAATGCACAGCCCATACAATCTATGATCAATTAGAATCAGAGAGCAGTCTAGTTTGAAGGGTACAAAGGGTAGATTTTCGGATGAGACTTCATGTCTGACTAAATTGTTTGGAGACGCCAAAGTTCAGTGACTGCATCGGTTGTAATTCTGATGCACTAGTCTGTTCTCCCAACATTCAATATGCATTAATGTTCACGGCTCATCATTTAAATGAATCAAAAACCTCAGTTCACTGTGAAAAGCCCACTTCAACTTACCAGCTGCTATCTTTAAAGTCCCTGATCATTTCTCTAGACCCTTGTGGCTAGTTTGGATATTGATGTGGAGGCATCTGCCAGCTTGCCTTTCCTGTGGACCTCAACCAGACGGTGATGTGAAGACATTAGTATAAAAGTAATAACCCCAAACCACACAGTCGCTGTCATGAAAACATCAAGGTGCAGTCATTTAGAAGTATTTTAGGTTAAAACTGTTTGCATACAAGAGAAAACATGTGGTACCTCGTGTTAAATATCTTGTAATTAACTGGGTGGTTATTGCCCTGAAAGCTGATTGGCTGAAAACTCATCAGCCTGTGTATATTACAGGTATGACACTTTTCTTTGCTGTTATAATATTTATAGCAAAACGTCACATTTGGGTTTGTCGCATATGGCCAAGACACAACTATGTTTATTATGACACGCCCTGCCTTGTATCAGGTCTACGTCACAGACATCATTTAGTGATGCGGTTTTGGCCATACACAACACTGCATCAGGCCTCTTAGAATAACCAACCAAAAATATTGTCGCTCAAACGAAGGGAATTAACCAAAGAGTCACTGTTACAAGCAAAACAACGGAGTATCTAAAAGACACTTATGTGGGTGTGCACTGAATGTTCTCAAGCGAACAGGAGAACGGTGTTCTAAAAGACACCCACTAAATTTCCCGAAGATTAAAGAAAATCTAAAATAAATACCCACACAATTTAGGACCGAGAGTGAAAATAAAATGTGGAACAAAACCCAACAGGAAAGAACAAAACTATCAGACTGGTATTCTCTCAATGGGTGGGCAAAAACAACTGAAGGTATTGCTCTCTCTGCATGTCATTCCAACAAAAGCATTGTGCATGCAGCTCTGAAACAGCCAGTATGCTTTCCCAGCACAGGTGAACCCACTTTTTACTCCCGACGACCACAGGTGGAAGTCATCTTTACCGTAGAGGATGATTGCAATCAGTGAGCCCATCACGCCTTGTCCAACGGTAGCTTTCATTCTCATTAGCCCGGACTGTATTCTAACTGGCCCAAACTGAATAAAAAATGACATTCCAGTTGTATTGTACGGTATTGTACAGTATAGTGTGTAAATATTATATCATCAGAGTTTTGATTTATATTAGAGATGTACACGTGATGCAAACACATCGTGGCTGATACATGCAATTGCTGTTTACATAAATATGATGCTAAATATTTTTTTAAATCTAATCATTACTATAAATACCATTCACATATGTTTGTGAAGGTACTTGCTTATTTGATGTTGCATAAATGCATGAATAGAAAATAATTGAGTTCATATATTTACGGTTTTACAATATTTGCACTTGTTGAATGGCTTCACGTGTCACCGCTAGCAAACGGCGGTACGAGTTCCTTTTGCCATTTTTGTTTTGGATCCGCAGAACCTGCTCTTTATACAAAAACGAAAACTATTGCCTTTGCTTTGCCTTGTTCGATGCCATGTTTGGGTCCTGCTTAAGAAAGCACTATTAGCTATGGTCAGGATGACACCGGCACTGTACCAAACAGAGGGGAGGAGAAACGCCACTCATTAAAATAGTGAAATTTATGTTTTAATATGTTACTTTACTTTAATATGTTCATTTTAGTGGGGAAGTGGAGCACTGGCCCATGTGGGCCAGTGACTGTCTTTGTGTACTGGCCCAATGTTTTGTCCTGCTGGCCCCTGCCGACACGCCAACCTGGTAACATTCCCGCAAAATACAAACACAAAAACCAAAGTCTTTGTATCAACATAGACAAGGTTTGTTTCAACATCAGTGTTCCAGCAAGGCAGAACATTTTGTTATAAAAGTTGGTAGATTCCCTAATTCTAAAGACCTGTGATGGGAATTCAAATGTGTTAAACCATTATGAAAAACAACATGAAAACCTGGTTGAATTTGTTCAGTTGGAGTGCACTTTAATGCATTACCATATTTCCGATATTCAGCATTATATAGAAGTGTCAGTTTGTATGATGGCCGCATATACTGTCTGTAATAGGATATGGATGATGGTGACACCCTTGGTCTTCTTTCATTTCCCAGCACTTTCAAACCACATCTTGTCCTGCAAAGTGCTTGTGTTTGCCATTAGTGAGTTGCTATTTTGAAGGCTATGAAAACCTGCTCATGGATAGCATTTGGGTAGTGTTACTACAAACAGCTCAGCAATCAATCTTTTTTATTATTACTTCCTTGGGTTGCTGTAACATACAGAGAAACCACATATTAGGTAACAAAGACTTACTTAGAGAGCAATTTCTAAGCACTCCCCAACCACTAAGTGTGGTAAGGTAGTATAGACTCTTAATTACCACGTATGAAATTGCATAAAAATTCCCCCACACTCCTATTTGTGATCAGCCCCGAGTGGAGTATATTTAAGCAAAGAAATAGCAATGCAGTCTATAATAACCTGATTTGATCTCAAAAGTGGGAGTGGAATTTTGTTTACACTGCAGTGTGAAAAGACCTTGGACTCTTCCTAAAATGTTGGCGACGTGTCTTGGAACCATATTATAGCCTTGATAGAAATATGAATACATATGTTTTAGAGTACCTCACTACCTACGGGTAAAACATTTAATTTCACTATTTCACTGTAATGCAGAAACAACATTTTAATTATTTAAGAATAACATGACAAAATATGAAAATGTTTAACAAACGTAAATACTCTACTTTGGTAGGATCATACAAAAAGGCGGTGTGCTGTTTAATAGGCATTTTCATTTTGTTTAGGGTGTTTGATCATGTCACACATCCGTTTCTCCATGGAGCATTACCTAAAATGAGGTGATTCAACAACCGCCCACCAGGAGGAAATACTCTCAATCTGCTTAACTCCTAACACAGAATTTAATTTTAATTAAACAGTTAATGAGCCATGGGATTAATGCCAATGACTTTTTAAAGCAAACATCTATAAATCATTAAGGCCCCATTTGAAAGTGAGAGTGAACGTGCCTCTGGCAGGGGTTGCTTTCCCCCCTCTCAGGGGCCTGATTGGCCCAGCCGATGGATCCACTGGGCAGATTGAATGCAGACACGGATATTGAATACCAACCCCCCGCCCCCCTCCGTGTTAAGCACATAGCCACAATGGCTGTCTCTCAAGGAAATGGCACACACACACGCACACACATATGTGGCTCTGAGGGTTACACACGAGCTGTTGTAAAATGGGATTTGTAGTAGAACCCTTATGGACCTTGTTTCTACAGGATGAAGGTCAGCTGGGGATGCATCATCAGCCTGAAAATTCTGAATGCACCCAAGTAACCCATAGAGATGTCATTTTGAGTACTGATTAAGTCTCGCTTTGATCGTGCTATGAGACACATTTTGGTAGTGGCTGCAATGCCATCCTCTCTTTCTACTTTCTATAATAAAATGTTTTACCCGGTTTGGTTAGGTAGTTAGGAGACCACACAATGGAAAGAAGTTCAGAAGTATCATGGCCATGTTGGTTGCTTGCTTTATGGCACCTATTATACAGTACCTGAATTAGGGCAGTTTCCAGCAGATACACATGGCCTAGTTTTTTGTGAAGGCATTCTAACTATTCTAGCTATTTGCATCTGCCCATTGCTTTCAGGTACTAATTTAAAAATGTAAGTATAGTTGTAAGCAGAAACCTTACATTATCTGAATGTTACCAACACAGAAATGTGATCAACGGAATAGGGGGTAAAAAGGTCCACGGTTTAAGTGATCCAAAACTGTTCTGAAATTAAATCTCACAGGTTTAGGAAAGACTCCCAAAAATGTGAAGACACTGGGAATCATAATATTGCATATAAAATGGATGTCCTGGATTGTGACAGCACAACCACAGCGATGCAAGTACTACCTCCTTTATTTCCATAAGACAACAACAAAAGGCTCACTTGGTTTTGTTGACATTGAGGTCCAGTTTATTATCCTGGCATCATAATATCAGTATTTAAATACCTCTTTTGAGTTTCTGAAGTACTTGTTGCCCGCAGACTTGATGATGGAGACGGTATGGTGAAGAGCCACGTAGTCAAAGGTGAACAGGTTGTAAAGCAGAGGGCTGAGGACACACCACTGCCAGGCCCCAGAGTAAAGAATTGGTGAGGATGTATTTCTGCCATTTCATAGCCTGAGGTCTGCTGAAAAATAGGTCCAGTATCTACACCCAGGTGACAAATGAAAAAAGAAACAGAATAAATCAGTGCATTAACAAAATGAATTAATCCAGTAGAGTTCCAAAGACACGTGCGATCTATTCCAAGGAGCGTAAAAGCAGTTTTGGTGGCTTGAGGTGACCCAATATCCCATGGGTGTTGATGCTATTGACACGTCAGCCCCCACAAGCACAAACTGCAGGTCCTCTGGAATGCAAGGGGGTTCTTCGTTAGCTTTTTGCTGTCAGCTTTCAAGCAAGCATGGAACATGTTGAATGTTTCTGGAAGAGAGACATCACTGAGCCCCGATTCGCTGTATAGTTGTTCTCAACAGAAGGAAAGGGTGGCCCAGATCTGCTTGATGATCCAGAGGGAGGTTGGACATTCAGAAAGGTCTGCTGACACCACGTAGTTCGGGGCTGTGCAGAACAGCGTCTGATGTACATTTTGAGATGAACGATAGCATTAATAGTGACTAAAACTTAAGCGGTTTCAGTCTGTTGCAAGCCTGGTGTCAGAAATCAGAAGCTTGGCATCAAGGTTGAGGGATAATTCATTTTTGGATGGTTTGGCCAGCAGTCAGACATATTTGAAAACAACTGCCTTCATGCTCTGTCAGAACTTTTCCATGCGAATACATTGTTGACAACAACATCCCTTTTTGATTGTTTCTCAATATATGGAAATCCAGATTATGGTTAGACTTGGCAAATAAGATCTGATATCTGATATCCACTAGATACCAAGCAAAACATATTACATTAAATACACACCTTGCCAGGACGTTGTGCATAGTGCCCTGAAAGAGACAAACTCTGGATCCGACTGTTTTTTGTTCAATCCCAACGCAAAGCAAAACATGCCCCCCCCCAAACTTGAACTCTTATCTGAACCACAAATAAGAAATGCCTACTCTATTTTACCCTTTCCCTAATCAAAAACAAATTAGCCATTATATTTGCTTGTCTCTAAGAATGCAAGCCCTCGAAATGCATTTAGAGTTGAACCTGTTCTGAGGTACCATTGCAGAATGTTTTTCTTTAATACTTCAGAAAAAAAAAACACAATCAGTTTTCTACGGTAAATAACAAATTGAAGAAAACCAAATCACTGGGATTTTGTTAATAATGTAGATAACAAATGGTTGTGACGCCTCGGGATCCAGGAGAACTGGTTGGGAAACAAAAGGGACGCAATCACTGACAGCCACTAAACAATACCGCGACAAACTCACTTAAGCTGCAGGGAAGTAAGCACTTCTGGTTGGAGACCAACTGGAATGTAAAGAGGTTGTTTCTTTCGGGAGCAGAGGTGACATTTAACGGTACTGCTGGTTCGATCTGGCAGGATGGAACCAGGATTAGAGGAAATGGAGTCTGCTATTGTGCAGTGTCATTAAGACTGTGATACCACAGCAACGTTAAAAAATATAAAAACGTTAAAAACTTGCAGAAATGCATGTATTAATTGTTCCAATATTGAGATGTAGCATGATAACTAATATGTTGCTACCACAGTGATGACTGTGTAAAAACATAGTGATATAGACAACTTACGTAATGCAGTGTTCCAGAATGCCTGAAATGATCAAATGTTTTTGGTGCTATCATCTCTGAATGGGACCGCTACTCCACTACTGACAATGTTTGATCCAAAACATGCCTATATTAAAATGCCTGTATTAGAAAAAGGAGAATTACAGAGCCTTTCATATTGAGCATAATTGTATTATATTTTTTTAAACAGCTTTCACTCAATGATATACACTTACATCCGAATTTTTCCAGGTAAAGCAATTAAAAGCAATATCCTAGACGAGCATTTTTGTGTCACTTACAAAATAAAGGTTGACATTGACTGAGGGTAGAATCAATGAGGCTGTGTATTTACAGACAACGGTGTCAAGTAAAGTGTTAACTGTCACTGCAAGTTTTCTGTGTCTTGGTGTGTCTTCTAACAAGTCAAGTTCTTGATGGATTTTTTTCTATATAAATAAGTAAAGGCACCAGAGAGGAATACATGCATACCCTAAATACTAGCTGACAGCTCACAGATGTGGAGATGGGACACAGAGGAGGGCTTCCCCTGGTTTTCTTTTTGCTGACACTTGCTGTTAAGGGCGATAGGAGGGGTCCTGTAAAGCTATAACTGAGAGCTTGTCTCTTATTCTGGCCACTACACAGAGTCACTGAAAGGACCATGGTCCATTCCCCAGGGGAACTGGGATGCTTATTAAATGGCATCACAAAGACAGCAGATCAGTCATGCAGAGAAGAAAACTCCAGCCTGGAAGAAAAAGTTAAAAGCAGAGATGTGTGCTTTAATTAATAATGACATCCTTTTAGAGACTCTCAACGTGTTTTGCTGTTGTTGTTTTTCTTGGGGCTCGGCAGGCAGCAGACTCTTAACAGACGTGCAAGTAAACGGATTGGATTCTGTAATACCAAAATCAACAAATCTGACACACTTTCGTGTGTATCTCCCTAGAGTGTTGGCCTTAAAATGCAGGTTTTTTTTATTAATCATTTTGTATTGCTTTACTTGTATAGCCCATGCATTTAAATGACTAAAAAAGGTAGACCTATTGTTTTACAAAACTGTCAGGAATGTGAGTGGCACTGCATTACATGGATGATTACCAATAATTCCCTTGCCGGGATTCATCCGAAAGCAGATCTAATTACCATCCCCTTTGGCAATCCACTTCGTCATACACAACAAAACAATATGCTCTTTTGACACTTTACCAGTGTTTCAATATTGTTTAATAAAGGTGTTATACATCAAAACACAACTTTTACCAGGCTTCACACAATGTCTCTATCATTGACTGTATCACTAACAAGGCAACACATATCTATGTGACTGAAGTGAACAATGCTTTGTCTTAGACTTAAACATGTCCTTCGCTGGTCCTTCACGTGTCTTGTTTCTATGGCATTCACATTATGTTCATTCAAGTTACTTTTGAATGCACAGTTAGTCCTATGGAATGAAAATGTCCTTAACCTTTATCACAGTTTCATCATCACAACTCTTCATTGGTGAACCATCAGAAAACACAAAAATACATTTAATGTTCTTTAGGTTTTTACAGGTCATCTCAGTGTGACAACATCCTGCCTCACATTTCACCTTAATATTTAGAGTTAGGTCAGCCACACATAATGCGATGAGCAGCCTCCTCCCTTGTTACCATGACATTAAACAGACCTATTACGTCTCTTATCATCTCTACTGCCCAATATGCACTCTAGCATGCAAAGCCTTGTACCCATGACAGTAGATAAATATGACTGAATTTGTTAGGTTGACATGATTACCAATAACCCATCACATCACAATTCCCTTTAATCCCCCTTAACTTATTTTACATGCTCCAAAGAGGTCTAGCACTTTGAAAACTGTCCACCATGCCGGATCAGGAAAATATTTGATAATAGCCCATGACAATTTCATCCTTTACTCTATGTCATTACAGTCGAGTGTATTTTATGGCTTTATTCATTTAATTCTTCCGAAATGTGCTGCAGATTATACCACAAAGGCATCGTTTATGCATTGAAATGATTTGTCCTTAAAAGCTCATCAGGAGGTGAACATATTTCCTAACACTTAAACCATGAACGCTAGGAAGTTTTTGAAGATTTCCATATTGATTCCTGTGACCTAGGACATGTTATAGATTCAATCGAACTAATAATATGAATTATTCTTGGACTTATCTGTTCCGCGCTCAACAGCAAGAATTTAAACAAGTGAAGTTTGTCTGTTTTAATCTTGACTATTGGCCTTGGACATTGTACTATATCCCCATTGGAAACTGGAGGTAGGAAACACAGATTGGTTTCATCCAAACAATTATAATCATTGCTTCCACCCGTAAACATGAAGTGCTCTACTCACAGTGTCTTGTGGATTCAATTTTCCAAACATGGAGGCTGAATTAAATGCATTGTAAATTATATTTATTGTTCTACGTGTTTTCCCTTAACAATCAGAGGCCAGCAGTCCTTGCTCATATGTTAATTGAAGTTATGCAAATTTCCACAAAACTTAATGGGGATGTATATTGCATTAAACATGCATGAAAATAAATTGTTTCTTTCTCACTTACTCGTATACATGAATAGAAACACACACACATACACACCTTTCTCATTCACTGAACCGATTATTCATTTGGGTGTGGGTTATCCTGAGTACATGCATTTTGAATTTGCTGTTCTGCAGCCACCAAGAAGGCCTGATTAATAATTAGGGTGTCCTCCTTGTGACATATCCTTTTAATAATATTGAGGTATTGTAGATATTTCAAGTTTAATGCATATTATCCAAATATATAGTTTATAGCAAAATGTGATTTTTCCTCACAAGCATTGAACAATTGTTATGGAATGTTGCTCCAATATTGCTTTTCTGGTTCTGAAGACATTTTCTGTTGGTTTTCGTTGCTTCATTTCTTGGATGCTTTTGCTGGCTACTCAATGCACCTCTTTTAGGGCAATTACATCTATCTATTATTCAATGTGTGCCTTCCACTACAGCAAAATACAGCTTCTGGAAGTCAAGGGTTCGCTGTATATAGATCTGCATATGACATTGTAAAGACATAACTTTCCATAGAGGTTGCCCCATGTGAGATCAAAAAGGTTTTGAAACAAAGTACGTAATGTTTAATGGATATGTAGTGTATCTTCTAATGATGTTTTCTATGCTCCATAATATTCTAAACAGGTTGTTCAAAAATGACAGTAATGGAAGTAATTGTCAGGTATGAGAGAGACTGTAGACTAAAAATGCCTTCCAAGAGGTACATTCTTGACAACTGACCAAGAGCGCCAAATCATGTTGTTGATTCCCTTTAAACTGTAAAGGTACAAATAAACAGCCTGGTGCAATTGCAGCACAAACTTTCCTTTGTAAGGTTACTAGAATGTCCCACATTACAGATGGAGACTTAGTTATCTTAAATCACATTGTATTTGTTACATGCTTTATAAAATAACTGATGTAAATTGACAGTAAAATGCGTACGCATGAGCCATTTGTCAAAATGTTGTATAAAAATATAACAATATACATCTTCAATAGGAATAACTGCAGACGATAGAAACACAAAGAATAGCATATTTGCCCAATGAATAAGAAATAACAATCAAGGTTGTAACACCAGTTACCACAATGCCCCCTCTGTGTGACCAAAGAGATCTAAGACCAAAGACCTAAAGCTGCGGCAAAATAGGAGAGAGTTGTGGACGTAGAAAAGTCATTAGCAAGCTACAGGTCTTAAATATCTGCATATCAGCATTGTTCCTGAGTAGAAAAGGACACAACATTAGAGAACTCTGCTTAACATGCACCAGTTAACTGCTTTCATCTACCTTGACCAATTAGGAGTCTGCAGATCACTAAAAAACAATACTTTTTTCCCCAATAAATGTAAATATTACATTAGAAGAAAATTAAAAACTTGAAATGAATGCATACATTTTTCTAGACACGTAAAAGCATATAAGAAAATCCCGTCGGGGGAAACTTTATATGCATTTTAATTAGATGTATTTTTTATCTCACATCATATCAATTTCTACCTAGATTTGCAATTCATGTTTATTTGTCACACAAGCAAGACACATTTTACATGTGATATTTTAAGATGTACATACTTGATTGAAATTGACTGCATACTAGTTTAGTTTTTGTAAGACGGCTTAATGTCAACATATTCTGATATGAATAGCTATGTATTTATGTGTTTGTAATTGAGACATCCATAGCTCTCTGTGTGTTTGTCTTTTTTAATGCAATATTTCATAAAAAATGTATCCTATTTCATTGTTTAAGTAATCATTTACGTTCCGTCATTTTAAATGTATTAAAATAAGATTGTTTGTGCAAAAAAGTTAAACAAATCTATACAATTCTATAATGGTTAAAAACATTTTAAACCAGTGCTGATTAGCTAAAATTGTGATGTAATCAATATATGTGTATACTTAGATTTTGCCTTTCTAACATCAAAATGTGTTGAATTGATGAAGCACCCTTTCTTTAACATGAAGCACAGCAGTGGACTTCTATCCCTTCTATCTGATAGCATACAACCAGTGGAGGGGAGGTGGCATGTCATGACGTGAGGCTTTCCCAGGATGAATGTTGGGGATGACTGTGGGTGATGACTTTGGGTGAAGACGAATACCTGGACTGAGCAGCTGAGACATATTTGGCTGTGGTAATTGATTATATCCAGTTCAAAGGACCATGAAAAATACAAAGGGCTAATCTGGGAGGACAATAATGAACAAGGCGGTAGGAGAAAGCTATACAGTACGTGCCAGTGGATGATTTCAGGATGTCTTCAGATCAGATTTATTACAGATATTGGCTTTAACACCCTACACTCCCCACACGGTAATGATGGGTCTCTGTTAAAGTGAATGTGTATGAAATGGAAGTGGCAGTGTCTCTATAAAGACAAAGAGACAGAATGCAATAATAAGGACACAAAGCGATATAAGTAATGTAGTTCAATAATAGCACAAACACAAACCTATTGCACATAGGAGGTAACGTAACTTTGCATCTGGCCGGAACTGCCCTTACAATGGCTTAGCCAATATTCCAGTTCAATAACACACATATGCAGTACATATAGTACTCCAAGACTTGTTACAATTACAGAAATAAAAATGACACCCGCTTGCATTAAAAAGGCACAATTGTAAGTCTGTATATAAAAACATCTACAGCACCCGCAGAGAACTTGAAACTTTACGCAAACAGATCTGCACGACAGAAATAAGCAACATGTTACATCATAGGAATGATAACAAAGGACAGTACAATAAACTATACAATGGTTTTAATTTTCCATGAACAGAAACAAAAGGTTTAAATGTAGGTGTATAACAGACAATGAATGTGACACATGTCAGAGGAAACTCCAAAGACAATAAAAAGTTTCTGCGCTCTTTCAATGCGATGCCAATGCTTCAGTCAAAGGCTCTTAAAGAGAGTGCCTTTAACATTCTCTAGTGTGACAGATTAGGCTACAAAGAGAGGCAAAGGTAATTACTTACGTAAAGTACACCAAAGAACCACTAGGTGTCATAACATCAGATAAAAATAGACACTTCGTACTAGCAGTCATAATGACGAATTTCGACTAGAAGAAAACACCCATATTGAAAAGTAGGTGAATGTACAAGTAACCCATGCTCTCAAATTAAATACAATACAACTGAATGTTGCAACAACATTGTTGCAATTCACATGTGACATGAAAACTTGCCCAAGAGATGGTAGCATGAAAGTCTATATGTCATAAGTGAATATGCGGGATCACAACAAGTATAATGCATGCTGATTTTGTTGTCCTTGTCAATGATCGATGAGAAATAGAACAGGTGTACCAAATCAGTGAAATCCAGGCTTTAATCAAGGACACATCTGGCATGAAAGAAAGAAGAGAATTGATTTGCCATAAGCAATGTTACAGACTAGAAGGGATTTCAAACAATGTTTCTCAGTTCAAGTTGAGATATATGTCCTGTAAATATAGGGTTATTAGGATTATATTCCTTGTTGTTTATAGTACCATATTTATTGCAATGACATGTGTCAATCTACACAACTGAGCCATCATTTTAATGTGTGATAAAGTAATAAGCCCATTATTGTGTTAATAAAAACAATAATAATACTAATGAATATGGAAATATACCACAGAACTGTGCATTTTGGTGTAAAGGCCTTGTAGCTAACCAAAATACCACTTATGTCTTTGAAAGGGCAGCTAACGATTTACTTAAAAGTATTTATTGAATCAAATCCATTGAATTGTATTCTATCCTGCAATCCTTAGTAGAAACTAATTGACAAAATATTCACAAAGTAAGTGAGACATTTGTGGAGGCAGCAACAGAATTATTATTTTAAGATGCACAGGAGAGCAGAAACAACTTTCTGACAGTTTCATCATACATTACTTCACAGTAGTTCTCTCGAAATTGACATTGTTGGCTTTGATCAAAGCCAAAACAGAGCTATGACATTCTGAAAGAAGGGTTTCAAATGATTTCTGTGACAGAGAGCGTATCTTCAAAACACTGCCATTGCCTTCAAGGGAGATACAGTCTAACTAAGTGTGTGTGTGTGTGTGTGTGAGAGAGAGTGTGTGTAATGTCTGGACAGGGAGGATACATTTGTGTGTCTGCCTCTTATAATTTGAGGATTTCATAACGGTACAAGCAATATAAGAATAGGCAGTTCCTGAAAATGTTTGAAATGATTATGATGTGGAATATATGGACCTTTATTAATCCACATGTAGTGAGCTCCAAACTATTTACACAGTGACACATTTGTTTATTTAGTTTTTTGGTGTGTATTCAGCTCGTTTTACAATACAATTCCGGCTATGGAGTTACCATGCAAACAATTTGCTTAAAAATGCAGTTATTATCAGCAAGTTCAGGTGAATACATTTTTTATGTCAAGCTGGACATCCTGAGGTACTTTAGATAAATAAGACCTAATTGAACATGCACATGGCCAAACCATATGTCATGCCAATAACAGCTGTTGAGAACATTCAAGTAAGGATGTCTCCAAACATGTATTCCAATTCAATATGATTCGGCAACAACGGTTCTGCTCTCCATTTTTATCCCGTTCGGTATTATCGATCGACTGAAGATTAACCGCACATGTCACCAAATGATTTCAAACCATTGCAAGAAGTACAGAAATAGTCACCTTCATAATGGCAATTGCAAAAACCCACTTAGCCGATTTTTCTAAATCTGCACTTTTAATGTAGTTATTACATTTCGCTTAGCCTCTAATACAGACAAGTTGTGACCCACATACTGTGTTGTTCACATGCCATGCTCACAGCGAACTGCAATGTACAAGCATAGGGTATGAGGCAAACTGTTTGTGTAAGCAACTTAATGTTGCATTTCACTTGAATATTTGTTCTAGCATCTTAAAATCTCTGCTCTGCTCCCTTCACACGTAATCAGGTCAGAGCAGTAAATCACTGATGTTCAGCATCATAGATGTATGACGATGTTAAAACAAATGAACAAATCTCAATCAAACACAAGTTTTTTGGTATGCATGTTACTGGACAGTTGTAGTGTAAATGAATAACTTGTTTCACAAAACGATATAAAACCATTTTATATGCATACATGTATATCAAGTAGCCATTTTTCAATCAGATTATGTCTAATGGTATTATCAGTTATTGTGGGTCAGAAGCAAAAAAAAAAAATCTTACTGTAGGCAAACGTTTAATATGTTTGTTGATTCTACAAAACGTTATTTCTTAAAAAGAAAAAAAAGAAGAAAGAAAGCAGTGGTGTATTCAGAAATGGCAAAACACTTGCTAGACCAACAAATCAGGAACAATCTGCAGGAGGTAGGCGTGCAGGTTTCAGCGACAATCATCTAGAAACGTATTCACAAGCCAAACTGCAGACACTGAATTAAAAAGACATTAGTTAGCCTCAAAACTATCATGGCCTGAAAAGTATCTAAAAGATCCTGTGGAATATTTGAAAATTATGTTCTGGACTGAAGTGAAAATGACTTTTCTGGCACAACAGTATATTGATGATGTAGCTAATGACTGTAGCAGCAAGATTAATTCTGAAGTGTACCGAAACATCTGGTCAGACCAAATTCCTCACTTGCATCACTTCAAGTCACTGCATCATGAAAGTAGGACAATGAACACACTTCCCTAGCTACCTCAGAGTTTTTGAGAACCAAAAAGTGGAAAATCTGAACTTGCCAAGTCAATAACTCGATCTAAATTCAACTGAGCATGCCTTTCACATGCTGATGGCAAAAATGCCCAGAAACAAGAAAGAATTGAACATATCTGCAGAACAGGCCTGGCAGAGCATCACCATGGAAAATATTCAGGGTCTGGTGATGTCTATGTGTGAAAATATGCTCAAATTAAATTGTGCAGAAATTGACAGTTCTGCACTAACCCCAAATCCAACATTTCAAATCTGAAGTGCTAGAATACAGAGACGATAAAAATACTGATAATAATGTGTCACTGTCCAAATACTTTTGAGTTCGCTGTATTTATTATCTAAGATAATAATAGTGCCCCTGTAGCCTTTGTCCATAGCTTAGGACTGATTAGTAGGACATAGTATCTGCCACCCTAGAAGGTAGGTGTCTCCTAGTCACATCTTTGAGCTTGGTAAGGGAGAAAACTGTTGTTTACAGCCATTTAGGTTGCATATGCTGACATGCTACTTGGGAGATTTGCTCCCAACAACCAAGGTACTGCTGCATATTTTCCTCTTTCTTGTGGGAATATATGCCATATATTTTAGACAGGGAGGTCAAACCAATGCAAAATGTAATTGATGTAACTTGCATGTCAGGCTGTAATTAATCATTACTAATCATGAGGCCTTTCTCTGCATTCAAAAAAAATTGTACAAAGCTAACTTTATTTGACCAACAGGAAGATTGCTATGCTTTTTGTAGTCTGCGACCTAATCCAAATGTTTTTGTTATGCGTATCTTCCCCCCTTATTCAGTACATAATTATTGTTGGTAGTTATGTACATGATGTGGTGGAAGCCTGTGATTAGGGATGTGCCAAGTCCTCAAAAACAAGCTTTGCAAAGGATATGAAGATTCTTTTCTAAATTCAATTACGATAAAATTATTATTCATTTATTTTTTCAGCTGCATGGATCTCTGTTGCTCTAGTAACTCATCTGGCTTGTTCAACTGTCTATAAAGAAATAGGTGGGTGTTATTTGTTGGTTGACACCATGATTGGCTCAGAAAATAGCTGTTGCTCCAGCTTCTCTTTCATTCCTGCAGAGGAACACTGCTCCAGCCCATTCATTAACTTGTCTAATAAAGGCACAATCCTTCATGTTGGAGACTAGCTATGTGAATCATAATCCTTAGCTGGTGATTTGTGTTTGTTCTAGCTATCTATCTATATTTTCAGTTAACCCTTTAGAACCCATTGCGGCCATCTGTGGCCTTTCATTTAATTACTATAACGGCTATGCATGGCTGAGTTGTTTCACGTGCTTCTTCCAATAGCATTCATAAACTGCCTCAGCAGCTTGGCACTAGACAGCCAGCAGTCTGCTTCAAAGTACCTAGAAAAGCTTTGTGGCTGCAAATGCTGCCACTTTCACTGGCTAGCTTGTTTTTTAAGCGGTTAGCAAACTCGTTTGTTCTTGTTGCAGCCAATGTCAATCCTTAAGAAACAATGCAATTTGCTTGCTGTATCTAGCTGACTATCAGTTAGGCTACTTACAGAGGTTGTGTGGTGGCAAATGTGTGAGGAAGATGAGGGACAGGTGTAAGAAGAGAACACCAGAATGGAGAACCCAAATTCCCAAATCAGTGTGAATAGTTTTTTTGATTGCGTTGTCCACACAGTGGGAGATAACCAATGAAAAGGTGTAAAAATGAAAGGGTCTAAGGGGTCAGAATTTTTGTTTTTGTGTAGTGGTTGTTGGGAGCCTCCTTTGTCCATCGATATTTAACGGCTGACATCTTTGTTGTTGTGTTGTGAGGTAATACCTTGCTTTCCACTTGCCTGTATTATAGTTTCTTATTGTCCGGGCATGTTAGCAGAGCAATAGATCAGTAGAAAATCAAATAACATGTGTGGATCGTTAATTTTGATTGTAGAAATGTTCTGGAATATGTGTTAGGAGAGAAAGGTTTGCTCCTCTCAAAAGCAAACAAAAAAACATGGGCCAAACACATTAATCTTTGTCTGCAATAAGTGTAGGTAGGAGTAGCCAACCATTCTTTATTTAGGTAATTCTTTACTTTGAGCAATACGTAATTGTGTGAAGGTACAGTGATGCCATCATAGATGGGCTCTGATAGCACAGTAATGCACACTTGAGTTATAGGCTTTTCCGGCACTAAATCCCGATTAAATCGAATTACTAGTATGAAGTGGAATAAAACGGATGCAATTACAAATATGAGTATGATGACTTTGATGGCGTACCAGCTGTCTTCACAAATCGTACAAAGGGTAGAGGACACAGCTCATGGGGCTCTCAGCCAAACGTGATCTCATTCCACATGCCAAAGGTAATCGTACATAATGTTGTGTCCTCCATACATACATATGGACAGTTATTTCGACGTAAACACTTTCACGTATGGCCATCGATGGACAGTCATTAAGACGTGATTCCTTTTTCATATGCAGGTAATATAGCCCCTTCAATACTCTACCACTAGCACTATGAAACCTGTTATTTGCAATGTATTATATTATATTACATAGGCCTTTTAATGCATCATTACCCTGCATCTCCCAAGCTTCGGTTCGTAGCATTTTCATGGATTTATTTCATTTTAGCCTCTTAACGTTTCGCTGTTTGCTAAGGTCAATAACACATTTCGTTTCTTGTTTTTCTCTAATCTCTGACAAAACGACTACACATTTATTTTGTCTGTCAATAAACATGGAGACTGATTAGGTTATAGATAAAAAAAGTATATTATTTTAGAGCAAAATATATACCCCCCATCACGTTCCATATCCAGGCCCATGTAGTCAAAGCATGATTGATTGTTATAATTTGAAGTTTTTAAATTAAGAGGCCTACCCTTCAATCTATTCTATAGATCTAACCTTGTATTCATATCCCAGGTTGCCTGCTAGTAAACACATTTCAGGTTTTACACAACCATAAATCAGTTTATTTACAGCAAGAAACCTTTCCTATAGGCCTATCCCTTTCCTGCTGACCTATGGTAAGCTGTAGTTTACCTGTGATAATTCATACCTTAAATTCACTTCAAATTTATCTGTTTGTATTAATTATCTAGATTTAATCAAATTGATGTTAGTTAGCTGTATGCAGTATGTTAGTCTAGCTAGCAAGTTTAAACAGGGCGTTACTTCGGTGCTTGGTACTTTTCCTAGGATATTTTTTCCTCCTAGCAAACAGACATGGTTTGTATTGTGTTTCAATGAGATCCATCCGGATACTATGGCTTTTACTATTTAAGGCTGTCGTAAGAATGACAACAACACATTTTGTATGATTTTAAGACTATAACAATTAGCAAAATGTTCATATTTTACAATATTTCAAATGCTGTCTCTTTATCCGTTCAGCAGACTTTTCCTATAGCTGAATACACGTTTATTCCGTTTTTTCTAGTGAATCCCGGGGAACTATGGATTGTGGTTAGAAAACCATTAACAGAAAATACCACAGAAAACATCCAATTATAAGCTGTGAGAAATTGGAAACCATGTCAAAATTCCATAGCATATTAATGTAATCACACGAACATCAGCTAATATTCCAATGATAAGGTAGATAGGTATTTTGACTGAAGAAGAGTTCAACATGAGCCATATTAAAACATACAGAGTTTGAAACAGAATCCCAGAAACATGTCTTAAATATCTTAGTCTTATTAGCCAATACGTTCCACTTCATTAACCTTTTTAGTTAATAGTTAACAGGTAGAATTGTTTTAAATAATTTTTACCATGAATCATCTTGCAATTTGATTTACGGTTTGGTGATTAAGTGAGCTCCTTGGTATAGAGGAACAAAAAAGATGGTAAATGTTTTTGTGTTGTTGTTGTTTGTCAGTTGACACATGATAAATATGTTTGATACATTATGGAACTTACATTAAAATCTGTCCCCTAATATTGCACACGCTGACCTTTTACTTTCCTTTTCATCCATCCGTTTTAAACAGCTGTAAAAACAACATGTTTTGTCATAGCAATTATATGGCTTCACAGGGATTCAGGTGGTAACTCAATTTTTTTGCAGCAAGGAAATGACAAAAATATTTTATTTTGGCCCCTTGCCCCAGCCACAACATGAAATCAATGTTTCTATTTCGGAGAAATCAATAGTCATCAATATCACAGCCTATCACAATTGAGGGTTAGTAATGCACTGTCATTCCACTGTAATAGCCAATGTAATAAGGATATTTATTGCATGTCGATATTTACAATGCGATAAAAAAAATATGTGAAACTAATCTATAATAGATTTTCAAATTGCTGAAGTCTCGTTCGTATACATGAATTGTATAAGGATAAAGTCTAGACCCATATTTTTCCATTTTCCTATTTTCATGCTTTTTATCAATAATTGAACCCCTGCAGACAAACGACAGGACATGGCCTCCCTTTAAATGGCTCCCCTGAAGCTTGTGTGCATCAGAGAATAAGCGCAACTGAGGTAGTTAATAGTTTGTAGCCCAAACAATTCAGTCATGACAGTTGGTTTTGCAAGAAGACAGATTCGGGAGGACAGTCACGGGATCCTTTGAACTCTTGATGTACAATTGTACTGCAGGGCAATGCCTTAGAATACTGGGAGATTTAGGCCCAATGAAAGCAGTCTTACATAAATCATACACATCAGTAGCTACATTTGGGCATATCTTATTTATCTTAACTTTGTACCATAATAAGCTGACATTGTCAAAGTATTATTTTGTTTACTTCTTCACACAGAAAGGCATGTATGATGTTCCCATAAAACATTTGAAAAAAATCCGTTCCAAGCTAAGTACAATGTTGCATGTTTTGTGCCGGACCCATGTGAAGACGTTACACAATGGCTCAGTACAGACGGAAAAAGAAATAAAGAAAATAATGTGTAAATATTACAGAGTTAATGGAAATGCTAGTTTAATTATTTATTGGAATAAATGACATTGCATTGCATACCAACACTATAACGTTTTAGATTTTAGGTGGGTAGGAGGAATATAGCAATGCTTTGTATTGCCTTGAGCAACAGAAATGCCACAACCAGCCCTGATTAAAAGAATAAAAGCTCACTAAGACAGGTCAGAGTCACAATTTCAATGAATTAGCTCTGTTCCCATTTGGGTTGCAGAAATCAGGCTCAAATAACTGAAAGAAGGGATTAGAATATACAGCCGACACGAGATTAGAATATTACTGCTTGAGAGAATGTTAATGACAGTATGTAGAATTACAATAGAAAGAAATGACAGAAAAGGTATGCAGATTACTTCCTATCTGAATAGTGACTGAAACGTTTTGTTTCATGAAATATGGATGACTTGCATTGGTTTAGGCTACAAAATTAATTAGGCCTGTTTAGTAAAGGGCTTGTAGATCAGAGCATGTCAGTTGCGATGCCGGGGTTATAGGTTCAATTCCATTTGGGGACCAGTACGGAAAGGGATGCGGTTATTAATGATAGTCGCTAATGGATGAAGCATTATGACATGCTAAAGTGACAGGCATGGACCTTAGCCTATTTCTAGTAGCTTGGCAGCAATACTAGCAAATCTAAAATGGATCATTTGTCTGACCATCTTATCCAGGATGACATACTTTAGTGATTGCATACATGTAGTACCTATGGTAGTAGGCCACTTGGTTTGCCTGCCATTATAACAACACAATTATACGTTATAACAAGAAAATTATACAGGAATACAGGAGTGATTAATGCTGAAAATGAGCCTATGTACATCTATGTTGATAGTCAATTGAAAATTTCCAGCTACAATAGTCAAAAAACAACGTCTACAGAGTTTTTCTGCAGAAATTCGGATTTATTAAAAAAAAAAAATCTATGTGACCCTGAACTTTTGAACAATATCTATATAGCTATTAGTAATTACAAGGCATTGTGTAATAGAAAAAGCCACTGGCTTGAGAAGGATGCCTATTTCAAGCAAAGAAAATGGAAGCATGTAAAACAGCCAACACTGAGTCATCTCCTTTTTGATCGTGCACACTTGATGTGAATTATATTTGTGCAAGGCAAAGAGCAGAGGCCTTCCTTCATTCACCCGCCAATGCCCGCAGAGCTATCCCCTCACAGGATGTGGCTCCTGCCTTAGCAAACCGTCATCCCACAATGAGCATGCTCATCTCATGGGGCGAAGGCTTTAGATTCCTGGTGTTACACAAATGCTGCCATTTAAAATAAAAGAAACATGAAAGGCTTTTTGATGTTCAAGAGGTTCACCTTGCTCTGAACAACAACATGAGGACGAGCATCAAGCGACAAGGCATTTCCTTTGAGGACACATACAAATACAAGGGAGTGTCAGAAGCAAAGAGTAGAGAGGACAACCTCAAAAGGAAAAACCATTTCCCAAGTAAGACGGTTTCATCTTTTCTAATATAGAGAATCTGCATTATTTGAAAGAAATCCGAGATAGCATAGGAAGGAATGTTGATAAGTGCTGTTAGCGCAGACTGACAGTAGGACACACCTACAACGGGTTGTCAATCAGAACTCAATGACAGGAGGGCATACGAGAGGAACAAACTGTCATGTCTCATCCTCTCATGTGTTCCTCTGTACAATAGGGACCATTGGGCACATTTCAGCCCCGGACATAAAGATGGGATTGTGTGTGTGAGTAGCTTGGTTGTCGCCCCGGCATTGCAGGAGACATGATTAGGTGCCTTGATCTTTCCTATGGCAAGAACAAGACCTCAATCTCTCACTATCTCCACTTTAATCAAATCACACCTTTTTTTTTCCTCCTGCCACAAAACTGTCACCGGTAGAAAATAAGCCCTTTCTCATCAAAGAGTGGGGTTCAATTGATTTCCAGGCTAGGGAAAATTGTATTCAGAAAGTAAAAAAAATATCCACCTGCATCCCCCCATCAGGCAAATTACATCTGACTTTTAATTTATTTCTGCAGGAAATGGAAGGCTACATCCTAACCACAGTCAATAGGGGGACTGGACAGAAGAGGTGTAATCAGGCGGCTCACCAACTCCAATGCCTCCATCCTGTCAGTTTTAATAGGTACTCAGACCACACAATCTGCTCTCCCTGATACACTCACGCCACTCCCCAAATCTAGCGCCTGGACCAGCTCCTCAACATGTCCTTCCTAATGACAACTGAAAATGTCCCCATATTTCACTGCAGCAGACAAATTATGGCTAAAGGCACAGCCACATTTAATTGTAATGGTAAGGAAAAGCACTACCATGTTTAAATGTAATGGGACAGCAAAATTGTTATATTTACTTTTCTTTTTAATGTTTAATCTGTTCCCATAAAGGGATAGTTTGGGGTTTTGCGAGGAGTGATGCCCTTAATCTACTTCCCCAGAGGCTGATGTATTTGTGAATTCTGTTGTTCTGTATGTAAATCCAGTATGAAGAGCATTCAAGGCTGTTTTGCAAGCCAATGCTAACTAGCATTAGTGAAATGACTGGAAGGCTACAGAAAGTCATTGAAATCCTTGCAGTAACAATATTGCAATTCTGCAAATGTTAGCAAGCAAGCATCTTCCAACCCTATGCAGAGACGTGTTATAACAAATCAGATTGACAAGTCAGATTGACTTGTTATTCGCAAATTAATCTTAATCTGGGGAAGCAATGCCAAAATCCTAAAACTATTCCTTTTAATAGTTGTATTCCTTTTAATTGTAAAAAATAATGATGGGATATTTTCAGGATTCACAGAATTTTTCTACTAATACAATGGCAAAACAATGTCCAAGATTTCATTTGTATAAAGATATACTGAATTTGTTTAACATTCAACAAAAATTATGAGACCCTTTCTACATTTTATTTGAAAAGATTATTTGAATTATACTTTGGTCATAATAGCCACTGACGAAGTGAATGGAAATGGAGTTTGTGGATTGTCTCTGCACAGCAGATCAGGTTTAAGTGATGTTTTGTTCCTTTCAAATAAACACTTTAAGAGGAGATAATATGGTTGTCTGTCTGGAAACCAAATTGGGTACCATGTCAAATGTTCTATTGATGTTTGTGTATATTAATTCTGATGGTATTCATAACCCTTATGTAAGCATTAAAATAACTGAGTTGATAATCTGTACATATGTTGGAAAGTATTTGGGGATAGCATTCCTATATTCATGCATTTTGTGAAACAAAGAAAATAGTAGAACTTACTTTAAACATACTTTCTTAGGCTTTTTGTAGTACCTCTAAATGACATCACATCACAAGGTCTGGGACATTTTGTATTCAGAAAACAGTTTGAACTGGTTCATTCAAAGTAATCTTAGACTGCATGCAGCATGGCCTTTTAAGAGACATGCTATGACAAATGCCTGTTTCTCAAATACATATAATATGTTTGCCTCACAGAACAGAACCAACATTTGGATATTAGTCTGGACATATTGCAAACAGCTGTAAGAAAGTACCTTAAATATAGATGTTTTACCCTACTCTTCCTCTGGTGTGAATAAACTAGACTGAAGGTTGTGAGATAGCAGTTTTTTTGTCAGAGAACTGGTGGAAGTCAAGAGTCTATTATTCTGGAAAGGTATAAAATGGATTTTTCAAATTGAAGCCCAGGAAAGCACAGCTTTACTCAATAAATCCAGAGATGGTCTCAAGTGTCTGACACCAGCCCAGATATGTTCTTAATCATTATATTACAGTAGAAGCTCCTCGGGTGATTGCAGCAAGCTAATAATGTTGGAGCTAGGTGATCATGCAATTTTCACAGTGGTCCAGTCCTTTTCTCATTTACACAGTTTACTTTTCTTCAGAGTTCAAGTGTCTTAAACAGAAGACAAACATACATTACATTATGAACATAGGGTGACATATTTACTTAAAAGCATTGCACTAACAACACCTTTAACAATAGTTTGTTGCAAACTGAACAGTGGGATATGGGGGGATCTGTAGAAGTGTCCATGCTGTGATATTTCTGCTTAGTGAGTGGCCTTCCTAGAGTTGCTGTTAGTGCTGACATTACAAGAATCCTTAATAATCTTCTGGTTATAGGGCCGGCTGTTTTACAGGTTTGGTAATTCTTTGAGCTTCAAAGATTAAATATTACAAGTTATGTCTGGCATATACTCAGGTCCAATTGCAAGGGAGAAAGCATGTTTCTGTATGTCAGCTTTGAGACCTTTCAGACCGTTGTCTGAAATATATTTATTTCTTGTTAATAACATGTATGCCCCTAGATAGTTGTAATTATGCTTATGCCAGTGTGAGTTAATGTATGTGCAGCTTCAACATATGTATGGTAAATCTGCATATTTATGAATGTCTTGGGGTAGTCAGGAAAGATCTTAAAACCAGATGTAAGTGCAATAAATGGAGGAGGACTATTTCTGAATGAGATGTCTTAGATGTCTTCCTTTTCACTATATTTAACCGAATAGAAAAGAGGGTGATGTGGGGTGCTATATCATGAATGGTTTACCTCATACAATAAGCATTGAATACCTTTGAAAATCTCAATACTCACAGAAAAAGTTCAATGAGTCAGATAGGAGTCAGATGTCCTCAACAGTGCCACAGTATGCTGTACAGTGAATAGCTATTAAATGTATAATTTAAAGCTGGTCTCTAGTTGGTCATTACAAAACAATGCATACATGTTTACATTGCATTAGATACATTTGTTCCTACAGTTTATTTATCAAAAATGTTTCTTATATGCAATGTAGTAATAGTGTCCTTTAGAATTATTGATTTTTTTATTCATTCAGATTGATCTTATTTAAAAAAATGGAGAACAATTAATCCTTTAATGTAATTGTTGAATCAAAACTAAATTATTGATTGTTAGGTAACATTGAATGAGTAGATATGCCATTTCCAGTATAATGAAAGGTCCTACCAACCAATGTTGTAGAGCATGAACCTCCAGGAGAGAGACACTGCCTTTGTTTTTGCAGAGAATGACAGCTTGTTGTCCAGGGTCATTCCAAGGTTCTTTGCACTCCAGAAGGAGGACACCATAGAGTTGTCAACCATGATGGAGAGGTATTGGTGTTGACAGGCCTTCTCCAGAGAAAGAGCAGCTCCATCTTGTCAAGGTAGGAGCAGCCTGCTACCTTTGATCAAGTCCGAGAATGTGCAAAGCCTGACACCCCGAGCCCTGAAAGGGTTGTAATGGCAATATGATTTAACTTCTGGTATAAAAGATAGTTTTTAAGGACATATGATATATTGTTTACATTGTTTAATCATTCTTTGAGACATTTTGCTAACATATCACAAAAAGTTGAATTCATAAAAACACAGAAAGAACCCCACTTGGAAAGCCCTAACATTGTTTAGTCAATAAAGCGGTTAGAAGTGATCATTTAAATTGTAACAGGGAAAGCTATATGTGATAACAGGCCAAATTACTGTAATAACAATGTGACAAAATGTCACAATAATATTAAACTTATTGTCATGATAAAATACAGACATTGCAAAGTATTAAACAAGTGTTGTCTAAGTTGACATTCTAATGAATTTTCTGGTCAGCTTCTATGAAGCAACCATCTGAATGCACTGAGGCTACACTAATGTATCAAAGACATAGCCAATTTATTGCAATTAGCACATTCTCAGTTGGGAAAGTAATGACACAGCTACTTTTGCTGAATGATAATGACTTGTTGAGTGTGAGGTGTTTTTTGTGTACATTTGCCTGCATTATATGATGAATTTTTAAGGTAAAGGTTCGCACCTCTCTTCTGGATTCTCTATGTGCTTTTTTGCTACCTCATTTGGAGCTCATTCCAAGCTTGCTTGAGGAAATGTGTTTAGTAAATGACTGTGAAAGTAGAAACTACACACCAAGCTTTTATTTAATTGGGCAACCATTAAAGTTTTATTCACATGCAGAAGCGAAGTGAATTTCCCATTATTATAATTCTATAATGTTGGCAGTTTTTATAATATTCTATTTCTATATTGCAATTTGGAGCTCCTGAGGCAGATGAATTCATATAATCACTTTGAGAGAGTGGAATATTATTACTTTATCAAAATATAGTGTTTTTTAAAATGTACTATAATGAATGTTTTAAAAATGTTTCATGATATTTCTTTATTTCTTCTGTTAATTAAGCTTTTGTCATGTTCAGCCATAAACGATGGGCAACAGCACAAGCACACCTCATTAACAAATGGGTGGTCGTCCCCTGATTTCTACAACACTTATTTTAAACTGGTATTTCAGATCTGCAGAGCAAGTTAGATGCATTTTTGAAATGATTATTGTCCAGCATTGAAAAGCAAATTATGTTGGGATATGTTTATTTTTTTTTTCTATTATAAACATAGTTGCATAATCATTAACAATACAAGCACTCTTTTTATTGTTGTTATATTTGTATTAAGTTATCCAACCATAAAATTGGAATATCATTCTATTATAATACTAATCCAATAAATGCATGTGATAGCTGCAACTCAGTTGTATTTTTTGTAATTACAATAAAAGGTACTGGGAAAGAACCAAAACGTTTAAGGTGAATGGGTTTTCATTTTTTTAATTTGATAGCCATTTTCTTTCCTGTCAGTCCCTGTCAGTCTGATCGGAGAGTTTGTATGCATTTACCAGCCAAATCGATACATGGCGTATATTTTAAAGGAAATTAACTTAGCTCGTTTAAAGACGCCGTTAAAACAACATTAGAGCCAAGTGCATCAGAAATAACATCCATTCTATCTATCAAACGGTTCTGGGATGTGTTTAAAAAAACGTTAGGCAAGCAAGTGATACAGTAATGCAATGTTATGACTGTGTAAAAATTGGTGGGTCAAATATAATAGATTGAAACTCTATGATCAGGACATCCCATGACCGTCACTACATTATATTCTTTCATCGACTGGCTTTAATTAAAAGGCAGCAATGCAAATTAAATATAAAGAATCATGTTGCACTGAATGAGAAACCACTTATATGGATATGCAAAAAGAGGATTATGGTTAAACAAAAAAAAGCACGAACACTTCCAAAGTAGTTCATCACAGGTCCCAATGAAGATAATTCCCCGCGTTTTAGATGAGATAGAGTGGCAAAGCATTCTAATCTTTCTGCTGGGGTTCAGCATCTGGCCTGGGGTAGAGCAGTAGAGCAGCGCTCCTGTGATTTTGCATGTATATGTGAGTTCTGGCTCCAAAGGGAGCCATTATATATCCAAGGTGCCGCGAATGGGTGACATTGAGGGCCTGGATTTTCTTATTCTTTATCTGTGCCTGTCCCCTTGCTGATGTATCTCTCAGCAAAAGTTGTTCAGATTGCCTCATCTATCACTGCCCCCGGATATGAACATGTAGATCTGGACACAGGGGGAGTCACATTGTTACGGATGCCATCTGGGTGATCGTGAGGGAGGTCCTCAAAAGAATGTGGAAAAGGGGATGTAGAAAAGGGGAGAGCCTGAAGACCTATTCATTGGTTTATGTATTTGGGTATGTCTATACGTTAAGGGCAGAGTATCTGAAAGGGTTATTCATTTTAACACAGTCTTGGTGCATAAGTCAGGTTGCTGATACAGATACACAAACTTCAGGTTAAGATACATCTATTTGTGTTTAAGAATAAGGGGAAATAAGTAATTAGTGCGTAATATTAAGTATATCCTTCAGATCTGACATACATTACATAACAAAGGACAAGGAACGCTCCCAGCAATTTGTGTGTGTGTGTGTGTAGCCATGTGTATAAACATGCTGTATCTCATAGTGGCAGGTGGGCCCAGCTTCCCTGTCTAGATGCCTGAACAAGAACACGTTATGATATCACACCAGGAGTATGTAATGGCTGGAGCAGTGATGGCTTGCATATCCCAGGTTCCTTTGGGACAGACCACATAATGTAAATAAAGTAAATCCAACAAACAAGACCAGAATCTTCCAGAACAAATGATCTTGATCCTTGCAACAAAAAAAAGTGACACAAAAACGTTATGTCAGTCCTGAAGATCAACATAAATTCTTTAATTAAATAATAAATTCACCTATCACCTCATCTTGTTAATTTATCATTTCCTGAATCAGCTCCTGCAGCTCAATGCCACATTATACCAGCTAGACACCAAATGTGCATTCAGCTAATATGCATAATTATTGTATAACCCCGTTCTAGTCACAGTAATGACTTTAGTTTAATTGATCATGTTAAGTTACAATGCACTGCTCTGTTTCTCCATACCAAAAAAACGTGTCCAACCTCAATATGCAAGCATTTCACCGAATAAAGCTCAATGTTTATTTCAATTGTTTAATAGTTAGTCCATATCTATCATTAACAGAAGAAAAGGTTGTTTTTTATTCAATCTTTTTTTATTAATCACTTGGTTGGACAGTTTGTGTTTTGCTAAAAATCCCTTAATTCACTATTTCAACAATCAGGCATTTCAGGAAAAGTAATGTGAAAAAGGTAATGCTTAAAATGCTTGTTACGCACCTGAACCAAGAAGCCAAGGGGAAGCGTACGTAAGTAACAGCAAATACAACCCAGACATATATACATATATACTTCACAGAACACAACCATAACCTTGAACATGTGCTATATGTATGTTTTAATCCAGAAGGACCACAATGTATACAATAAAAACCTGCAGCAGGGAAAAACCTGCAGCAGGGAAAAACCTGGGCGCTGCCATTTATTTTCTGTGCCAGCGTGAGATGTTTTTATTTGCTTCCCAAAAAAATAAAATCTGTTTTTGGAGCTCAAAGGAACTTCAGAACCAGACTGCCTATGTCACCGCTCATTACACTTCAATGCACATGTAGCGAGACATCGTCATTAGACCTCTGTAGGAGCGTAGAGAATCCATCAGAAAAATGCCCCATGTTAGCTCGGAAGGTGATAATTGGCATTTTCATCAGTTTACAATTTAAAAACATCTATCTCAGACACAAAGACTCATTCATCTTAGAGAAAAAATGCTGGAGGATCTTGAAGAGCTGGAGGAAGTCATATATGGCTTTAGCCAGAGGAAGTTGACCAATCATAATAAAAGGGCTCAGATTTCAGTTACTAGACCTCAAGTTGCCTCTAGAAAATATATTTGAGGACACACCCAAAAGAAAGAACAAAATGACCCACTTTGCCAGAGAATGGAATAAATACACAATGTTGCAATTTGGAAAACAAGACAGCTTAAAGGACATTCCTTATTTGCTTTGAGTGCTAAGACTTGTTTGTATCGTGGCTTAATTTTCGAACCTACTATTCCTTCAGTCGGCCTTCAGTTTGTAAAATGCTAAATATATGGTGAAAAGATGATCATAAATCAGGGTGATGAAACTTGCTTTCCTATATCTTAGATGTATAAATTAAAACGAAAGAAAATACTTCTGTCCATGCTTTTATCAGTAATGAGACAGCTTTACTTTCAAACAGCTTCCATAAATCTTGTGTTTTGTTTGCAAAAAATCCACAAAATGTTACCATTAGTTTGCATCGCTAACAGGCGGTATTTGGTCAAATCTGGTATTACTATGTGACTGAAAGTCACAGGTGAAAATTACTGTAGTATGATAACAGTTATTAACATATTTTCCAGATAGCAAAACAATATATTGTATACTGCCAGCAGGTGAGTAGAGTTTGTGATTTGCATTTCAGACGTCTTGGCCCCATTGACACAGTCAGCTAATATTCAGCAGGCCACATAATAAGTGATTTGCATTTCTTGCAACTAGCATCTATTCTGAGGCCCACTTATTGCCACCGGCTGGTCGCCTACAATGTGATATGAATTTCTAGTGGCTTATCCACAGACAGACCCTAGCTACAAGCTCACGGCAAGTATTCATAAAATGAGTTCTCTGAAATACGATGCATTAGCTTAATATAAAAATGCATACTACATGAAGGTGCTGGCAGCACTTCATCTTTAAAATAAAGATATGACGCTGTCGATGTCAGGTCCACATGGTCAACATGAAGTTACCCAATTACTCAGCCACTTGTTTAACTTTAGAAATCTTGTTCTTTGCTAACATTATTTTGTTTTTGTTTTGGTAATGCCACCCGTTCATTCAATAGATAGATTCTATTGAATCTATCTATGATCAAGCTTGAACATGCAATGTAAAATTTGCTGCAAAAAATGTACATCGCATTTTAGCTTTTGTAAATCTCTCACATATTTGAGAAATCCTCTTCATAAAGAAGCACCTGCATCAATGCAGCAGCTCCAAATGGACTTGGGACAATCAATGTCAAAGTATATGTCGTCCACAGCACACGCAATGTCATTCTGGCTCTTCTCTTGCTTAAACATGAAGATCTCTTAACAGAATCCATACACGTCAGAATGGCACAGTAAGAACTGGGAAAGAAAATATCCCTCAAACAAGGGCTTTGAGGACAGTTGACAATAGTGGCATGTGTGTTGTCATATTAAAAACATTTAGTATGTTTTTCCTGGAATTGATTTCTAACAGAGTCTACCATTATTAACAGATGCATATAAATGTGGCTTTTTTGTGCTTATGCTATGAAAAGCACTTATGTAATAAAATGTTCCTTTCCTCTATGATCGAAGCCTAGACATGGACAGATGAATGCAGGGTCTTATCAAGGCTGCTGAGAGGTGATAAGAAAATATGTACATTGCTCAAAAATATATGGAGAGAACTTAATTCATGTCAGACCTGCGTAACCGGTCCTACTAGAGGACACGGGGCCCTCATGCCACCCTGATGGAGTCTGTTTCTAAAAGTTTGGTCAGAAACAAGCATACCAGCAGCTCTTTGGAATTCATGTTGTTGGGCTCTGGCAGTTCTCCTCCTGTTCCTCTTCTCACAAAGGTGATTATACTGGTCTTTTTGCTGGGTTGATGTCATTCTACAGCCCTGTCCAGCTCTTCTTGTGTAATGGCCTGTCTCCTTGTTTCTCCTTCATGCTCTTGAGAATACACTGGGAGACGCAGCAAACCTTCTTGCGATGGCACGTATTTGTCATCCTGGAAGAGTTGGACTAACTGTCCAAACTGAACGGGCAAGAGGTACCGCCTCATGCTACCAATAGTGACAAGGACACAAGCAAAAGTAAAAACTAGAGAGGAATCAGTCAGGGATAAGGAAAGAGCAATTGTCTTTGACCACCACTTGCAAAACCATTCCCTTTTGTGGGGTTGTCTTGCTGTTGCTTCTCCAGTGCACCTGTTGTCACTTTCATTAGCACCAAAGCAGGTGACATTGATTCACCATCGCTTATGCTTCCTCACTGGACAGATAGATATCCATAAAGTTTAATTTACTTGGTGTTACATTGTGATGATTAGTTTTTTTTTTGAGCAGTGTATTTCGGTTCTTTAGCTGACTGTCACTATTTTGGCAGCAGGAAACCCAAATATAAAACAGCGTGCATGGTGCATTGTGACCATAATACAAAATAATCCATTAAAGAGTTTGCCTCTAGAAGGGTTGTGGAACCAATTTGACTGTTAAACTGGTGTACACTATCAATGGCTGCCAGTGCTGACTTGAATAGGAACTGCTATTTATGGACCATTTACGGATTATATGGTTTGGTGGAGGCTGTCAGTTTGCCTTCCCTAATTTCAAAATACAATTGCAGGAAAAACCTAGGCTACAATTAGAACAGTAAATGCCTTCTGCACTGAACACTAAACTGTGAAATTGTTTTCAATAAGTCAAAACAAAACCATTTTGAGAAGTTGTCAAACCAGATTTTGTTTTCAACTAATGAGAACAAAAAATGCACACTGGTATTACAAATAGACCAATTTAGATTACAAATCGATCAATTTAGAGACTGTACTTTACTCTTTTAATTAAATGCCTTCTGTCAATTTCAAATCTGAAATGTATGCCTAAACATTCTTTTGCATGTAAGTGCTATTTACCAGATAGAAAACTGTTTCCCTTGTTGTTACAGTGAAATAATAATTGCTACAATAGCAAATAAATACAGTCATTCATAATATTTAAACTGTTGCTTGAAGCTGAATAACTATGCCTGTTGAATAACATTACAATAGTGCGAGAGTATAGGGGCATTGGGGTATGTAATAAACATCTGTTTGTTTAATTGGAATGAAAATGTCCATCAATATTCCTACTTTTATTTTATTTATGTTTTCATTTGTAACTGGTAAGGAGCATTTTCAATAGATTTGACTTAAATAACAATTTCACTTTGGTTCAACAAGAAGGGAGATGGGGCTGAAAGAATGCGTGGGCCAAGTATTGCAATCTATTCTATATAATATTTAACGTTTTATTCTTCTGTCAGCACAACAATCGGACATGAGTACTCAGTAGCTAGCTTTGTAGCATTAAGAGCAGGCATACGGCATGTCACTCGGTGTCACGTCTCCGCCTACTGGCGGCCACTCCCCTGCCCGCGTAGCCCCCCGGCGTTCGACGTCGCCGGCCTTCTAGGCACCATCGTTCATGTTTGTCCTGTTCCCCATGTCCTGTGAACGCATCCCTCCCTGATTCCTTACAGCTGGTCCTCATTACCTGTGCATATAATCCCTCGTGTGTCTTGTCTCTGTGTTCGTTATTGTCGTCTGTGTGAGTGTCAGCACGTTTGTGCTGTGGAGCTAACTAGTGACACAGTCACCATTTGTTATTCCTTTTGGCTACTACAAACGGAAGTTGTAGATAACACTTACCGTGTCCACAATAGGCGAAATAAACCCTATCGAGCAACTGCCTGTCTGCATTTTGGTCCTCTCCTTTCTACACCGTCACACTCGGCACAAAATCACATTCAAGTCCATGGAAAAGAGTAAAAACGACATTACCCACAACCTTCAGTTTTGATTGCTGACCTGCAGCTATTCCAAAAGGCACCTTCGGTTTTACCTAGAACAGCTGCAGGTTTGGTGAGGTTGGTCTGGTTGGACATTTAGTTTGACATCTCTAGCAAACTGAGACCTGAGACCCTCCTCCCAGGTCAATATTGACAAGGGCAGACTACAGTTTCTCTCACAATGCAAAGACAAAATAACCCAAACCAGAACAGTTAGAGATCATTAATCTCTTCCTTGCAGGGCAATCCCAACTGCCCTCCAGCAAGTAAAAAAATAACAAGTCCAAGTGTCCCCTGGACGCTAAGTTCTTCAACCTCTACCACCTGTGTTTACTACAGGCTATAAAAAGCCACTGGTTGCCTTTATTGACCAAAAGGAAGGGATAGTGCCACTTCCTCTTATCCGAGATAAAGACCCAACAAAGCCGCTGGAATTTCAATAACAGCGTCCAATTTATTTTCAGCAATACAAATCCTGGTAGGCAAGACAGAGCTCTGAGCATCCATAATGCTTGTTTACTTATAACTCCTGATGTCACAACAACAAATTCATCTTTATAATTATGGTACTTTAAAACAGGGTCTTTGATATTTGTTTCACAATACAAGTTTCTCTGCTGTTCTTATTATGTTTCTTTTTTCCATCACATTTTCCCACATGTGAATGTTAGCCTATGTTGTTTTTTGTTGGCAACTGTTTGATATATTCGGCTAATTGCTTCTATACGTGTTGACGTTTATCACTTCCAAAATATTATGTTTTTTTGGCATATGTAATGATATTTCCCTTATATCTGTTCTAAAGACATCCACTTCTATATAAGAAAATATAATACTTGCGTACCAAGTTAAACGTTCTGATAAAAGTGAATTAAAAAAAAGAAATCCAAACAACAAACTTTTTAGTAACGTACTACTCTGTTATTAACAGCTCTGGGTGTTGGGCCATATGCCCAGCACTGGCATCGCTTGCCAATGGGGAACGGCTGCATCAATCAATCACATGTATTTATAAAGCCCTATCAGCAGTTGTCACAAAGTGCTTTTACAAAACACACAGCCTGAAACCCCATTGAGCATGCAACAACAGGGTTGAAGCATAGTGGCTAGGAAAAAACGCCCTATGGGTGCCAAATTATAGTAAGAAACCTAGAGAGGAACCAGGCCCCGAGGGGTGACCAGACATCTTCTGGGTGTGCTGGGTGATGTTTTAAAAATACAAGTTTAGTCTAGGTCAGAAGCATGACCAGATTGGCTGGACAGGGACAGTCCAAGGTAGATTGAGAAGGGGTCATCAAGATCTGGGTTGGGAGGAGGATCATTAGAGTCGCAGCTGGAATCGCCAGGTATCGCCTTGATCTGCAGCACGACCAGGAGGGCTCGGTACAAGGTCTTCTGAGCCTGGTACTTCACAGGTGTAAGCCATGACCTCATGTTGTTCTATGTTGAAACGGAACAGGAGAAAAGGAAAATTAGAGAGTGCATTCCTGTTACAAGGATCTACAATTGAGAAGGAGAACTGACTTAACTCCCCCGGTACAAAACCATATCAGTGTAAAACCTTGTGTCTGAAACAGGGGGGTCCAGTGACACTGTGACCCTATGCGGGTGAGGCCCACGGACAGGGCCCAACAGGCAGGAAATAAATTCACCCACAATGCCAGGCTCAGCCAAAGGGACATTGACCAACTGCAAGTACCCTGAATGGGCAGAGTATTGCCAGCAGGGTTCCCTTGAATTGCTCGAGGGGTGCAACGAAAAGACAAAAGCAAGCCAATGACTCCACTCTCGAATGGCATTGGAGAGCGGGCAACCCAGTGGAGATAAGAGCACACCTGGCAAGACAGCTGGGCCTGGCTACACTAATCATAGACCATGCTGAAATAAAGCAGCTTTAGTAGACACTTTAAAGTCTGCATTTCTAACCCTAGTTGGCAGATTATTCCACAGTAGCGGAGCTCTATGTGAGAAAGCCCTGCCTCCGGCTGTTTGTTTAGAAAATCTAGGTACAATAAGAAGGCCTGCATCTTGCGATCATAGGTAATGTGTAGGTATGTGTGACTGGATCATTTCAGAGAGATGTATGGGAGCAAGTCCATATATTGCTTTATAGATCAACAGTTAAAACCTTGAAATCAACCCTAGCCTTAACAGGGAGTCAATGTAGAGAGGCTAGTACTGAAGTAATCTTCCCAAAGTTTTTTTGTTCAAGTTAAAATTTGAGCAGCCATGATCAACACTAACTGAAGTTTATTTTTTGGTTTATCGGGGTATCTGAATATTAGAGCATTGCATTACTCATCTGGAAGTAGCAAAAGCATGGATTTGTATTTCTGCATCAGTTTTTGATAAAAGGTTTTGAATTTCAGCAATGTTTCGAAGATGTAAAATGCAGCTTTTGAAATATATTTTGTGTTCATCAAAAGAGAGGTCAGGGTTGAGGGTAATGCAGAGGTTTCTAACAGTTTCTTGGGATATGACCATGCAAACGTCATTGTGAGATTTGCCAACAGAGCTCTATGTTTCTTGGGTCCAAAAAGTTCTCTGTCATCCATCCAAGATCTCTATTAAAAGCAAAAAGTTCTCTGTCATCCATTTCCTAATATCTGAGATGCATGCTTCAAAGTAGCTATTTTTGGGGCTTCTCCATGTTTCTTCAAGATGTACAACTCAGTGTCATCAGCATACCAGAAAAAATTTACATTGTTGTTTCCGATGACATCCCCCAGAGGCAGCATACATTGTGAAAACAGTAATGGCCCCAAAACTGAGCCTTGAGGAACACCAAAACAAACCTTTGATTTGTCAGAGGACATGCCATCTATACATACAAACTGATATCTTTCAGGCTAGACGTTGTCTGTGCAGCCCAACATGGGTTTCCAAGAGAAGGGAGTGATCAATAGTGTAAAAAGCAACACTAAGATCAAGAAGCAGGAGGACGGATGCGGAACCTTTGTTTGAGGCCATTTAAAGGTAATTCAGCACCTTTACAAGTGCAGTCTCAGTTCTGTGATGGGGTCTGAAACCAGCTTTTCTGTATTGTACTGTACCATCTACCCTAACTAATCTAATTCAATCCAATTTGGTGGAATGCCACATTCGCTCCAACTTTCTAGAGGCTTGCTTGTGTGCTCTAGTATTGTCTGTCTACCAGGGAGCAGGTTTCTTGATGCATATTTCTTTTGTTTTTAGTTGTGCAACCCTACCTAAAGTATTGCCAAGCATTGAGTTTAGATCTTCAATTTGATCATTTGTAGAATTCGTTTTTTGATGAGCAAATCTATTTGTAGTCTGAGAATTGATATTAGGGCTTGTAAATTCATTGTTTGAGGTGCAAGTGTTTTTTTTTTATGTAATGGTCAATGTGATAAGACAGTGGTCCGATATTGCAGGGTCATGGGAAATTATTAGTTACACAACATACATTTATTGTGACAAGACTACGTCTAAGGTATGATTGTGGCAATATGTTTGACCTGAGACGTGTTGGACAAAACTCATTGAAACAAATATGGCTTCAAATAGGGTCTATGGACTTTTGCATATAAATATTGAAATCTCCAGAAATTAGAATATTATCTGCCATGACTACAGGGTTAGACATTAATTCGGGAAACTCCATAAGAAACATTGTGTAAGGCCCGGGAGGCCTCTAAATAATAGTTATAAAATGAGATTTATCAGCCTGGTTTGCTTTCATAAGTTTAACCTCAAAAGAATGAAAATCAGTGAGGTGTTTATGAGTACATTCATATTTAGTGTCATGATTACTAGCAACACCCACCCTCTTTGGGTTGCGCAGGGAATATGATCACTAGTGTAGCCAGGAGAGGATGCCTCATTTAGGGCAATACATTCATCAGGCTTTAGCCAGGTTTCAGACGAGCCAATAACATCTAGTTTATGGTCAGTAATTAATTAATTTACTGCAATTGCCTTAGAAGCAAGGGATCTTACATTAAGGAGTCCCATTTTGAGATGTGATGTAATACAGGCTGAGGACACCTTTATCTTAATAAGGTTGCTATTGTTTGCACTACCGTGTTTTACTTTTCTTAGTCTGGAACCAGTCACAGTCTCAATAGGCAAAACTAGGCTAACTGCTCTGGCTATGCTACAGACATTACTCCACTATGCTTGCAGGCTGGCTAACATCCCATGGTGAGGCTATAGGAGTGAGACTTCTGTCAAAGTTCCATTACAAATGAAGAGCACCATTCTAGCTAGGATGGAGTATGACACTCTTCAGCAGATCAGTCCTGACCCAATTTCTGGGAGAGTCCCAAAAATAGAGCCAGTTATCTACAAACTCTAGCTCCTGCGATGGGCAGAGCGATTGAGTTGAGCGAGTTTGCTGTAAAGCTCATCGACGAGTGGCAGAGGGAGTTGTAGGAACTCTGACCACTGTCCGGGCAACAGCCAACAGCTCCCAGTCTACACTATTCAAGAAGAAGGCATAGGGGCAGAGTTTAGAGGGGTTACCTGAGCGCTGCAAGAGGACAGCACCCAAGCCAACCTCCGAAGCATCCACCTCCAGATCAGAGTGGGCCAGTACCAAGGCCGAAATGAACAGACCCTTTAGGGCAGTAAACGATCGGTCGGCCTCGGCAGTTCAACGCAAACGGGATGTTCCACCCTTCAACAGAGAGGTGATCGGCGCAGCGACCTTGCCAAAACCCCGGATAAACCAAAAATAGTAATTGGCAAACCCCATGAAGCGCTGCACCACCTTGACCGTGGTGGGAATGGGCCAGATACGCACAGTCTTGATCTGCGACTACTCCATCTCCACTCCAGACATTGTTATGCCGTACCTTAGGAAGGAAACAGGCGACTGGAAAAACAAGCATTTTTCCCCTTTTACATATACAGTGGGGAGAACAAGTATTTGATACACTGCTGATTTTGCAGGTTTTCCTATTTACAAAGCATGTAAATAGGACTGTATTTTTTATCATAGGTACACTTCAACTGTGAGAGACAGAATCTAAAACAAAAGTCCAGAAAATCACATTGGAGTAATTTTGAAGTAATTTATTTGCATTTTATTGCATGACATAAGTATTTGATACATCAGAAAAGCAGAACTTAATATTTGGTACAGAAACCTTTGTTTGTAATTACAGAGATCATAAGTTTCCTGTAGTTCAAACCAGGTTTGCACCCACTGCAGCAGGGATTTTGGCCCACTCCTCCATACAGACCTTCTCCAGATCCTTTAGGTTTCGGGGCTGTCGCTGGGCAATATGGAGATGATTGAGATGCTTGATACAGAGCCACTCCTAAGTTGCCCTGGCAGTGTGTTTCGGGTCGTTGTCATGCTGAAAGACCCAGCCAGAACCCATCTTCAATGCTCTTACTGAGGGAAGGACGTTGTTGGCCAAGATCTCGCGATACATGGCCCCATCCATCCTCCCCTCAATGTGGTGCAGTCGTCCTGTCCCCTTTGCAGAAACGCATCCCCAAAGAATGATGTTTCCACCGTCATGCTTCACGGTTGGGATGGTGTTCTTGGGGTTGTACTCATCCTTCTTCTTCCTCCATACACGGCGAGTGGAGTTTAGACCATAAAGCTCTATTTTTGTTTCATCAGACCACCTGACCTTCTCCCATTCCTCCTCTGGATCATCCAGATGGTCATTGGCAAACTTCAGACGGGCCTGGACATGCGCTGGCTTGAGCAGGGGGACCTTGCGTGCGCTGCAGGATTTTAATCCATGGCAGTGTAGTGTGTTACTAATGGTTTTCTTTGAGACTGTGGTCCCAGCTCTCTTCAGGTCATTGACCAGGTCCTGCCGTGTAGTTCTGGGCTGATCCATCACCTTCCTCATTATCATTGATGCCCTATGAGGTGAGATCTTGCATGGAGCCCCAGACTGAGGGTGATTGACCGTCACAGTTGTTGCCTTCTCACCAAGCTGCTTGCCTATTGTCCTGTAGCCCATCACAGCCTTGTGCAAATCTACAATTTTATCCCTGATGTCCTTACACAGCTCTCTGGTGTTGGCCATTGTGGAGAGGTTGGAGTCTGTTCGATTGAGTGTGTGGACAGATGTCTTTTCTACAGGTAACAAGTTCAAACAGGTGCAGTAATACAGTTAATGAATGGAGAACAGGAGGGTTTCTTAAAGAAAACCTAACAGGTCTGTGAGAGACAAAATTCTTACTGGTTGGTAGGTGATCAAATACTTATGTCATGCAATAAAATGCAAATTAGTTACTCAAAAATCATACAATGTGATCATACAATTCTGGATTTTTGTTTTAGATTCCGTCTCTCACAGTTGAAGTGTACCTATGATATAAATGACAGACCTCTACATGCTTTGTACGTAGGAAAACCTGCACAATTGTCAATGTAGCAAATACTTGTTCTCCCCACTGTATGTCATGCTCATGCTCACCTAAGCGAATAGGGGGAACGCCCCCAGAGGGAGACGTGACACTGATATTGCCTAGATGGCGCCAAAAAGCAAATAACACCATCACTCAGTCACAGTATATGCATTTCAAACAAGATGCGTTTTCAAATAACAGAGAACGAATGAAAGCAATATGCTCACAACTTGGACCTGAGCACTAGGGGAATACTTGTAAAGTTAATGCAAGCAGGTCTTTTGTCAGGATTCAAGAGATCAGTTCTTTGTAGGACAATTATTTATGTATATTCTGTATAGTTCTAACTCAGTTATAGATTTATTGTGACATGCTCAATTATTTTGTATGTTTAATGACTTTAATAATCTTTAATAGATTAAATTAGATTTTAGAGGAATAACGTGCTATGGTTGTTCAAATTAACACATGACCTGATGGCATGCTTACGGCTGATAGCAGTCATCTGGATTTGTGATTAACGCCAGAGGTATAAAATTGGCTTGCCAAGGTTGGATAGCTTGCATGAAATGTGAATGAATTATTTGGTGGCCCAGTAAAGGACTATGTTGTGCCACTCTTGCCACTGTCAGTGTAATATATTGCAATAACATATTGTTTGATGGGACAACAACACATGTTGAATAAATCTGTCATCATTTGGCGCCTCACACTCTACAAAGACTATCAGGAACTGCCACTGCTTGGAATACTATAGAAGGTTACTGTATCTCATAACTGAACCTTGAGGTATCTTGCAGAAATATAAACACATTTAAAAAGCTGTATAATTGTAATACATAACAGTATATCTGGTGACCTTACATTACTCAGGAACACATTGTAATGGAAATAAAGAAATTACTATGTATACCAAAACATTGTTATTGCTGTTACAAGGCATTGCAAACATACTGAAAATGAGTGTGACAATTTCTCATGGTGTCTTAATTCAGTATAGGCACATAGATATATACCTATCTATCTATATATCTTTATTTATTTATTTATATATAGTAGGAGAACCTAGGGACATATTGCAGAACAATTGTTACACATAAGCACTAACCCACACAAATTTGGCTCAGGCATGTCTCCCTAGTGAGAGTTGGAGGATGAGTCGAGGTCCAGAGCTGTCTATAATGTGGAGAAAACGGCCCTGAGGTGACAACGATGAACAAGAGAGGCGGTTACAACTCTAATCCTGTCCTGTCTCCATGGAGAAGTTGTGCATAAAGCAACAGCTGCAAAGAAGCGTTGGTCACAGAACAGAAACCGGAGGTCATCTGGCACAGGTTTAATCATTATGGAAATCAGTGTACCTCAAATGAGCAGATTAAAGTCAAAGTTTCCTCTCACACTGCTCACTGACATCATATGTGAGGGAAGCCTTTTGAACCACCATCATCTGATGTCTTAAGGGTTGGGAGTATGTTATCAATGTCAATGTTAACCTGTTTTTCTATCAAGACCTTCCCAATATAGTTTTCATTTAAATGCATTTTAAAGCTTTTTGATTGAATTTATGTAGAGTCAAAGGCAGAACTTTCTCACTATAATGACCAAACCGACCTGGGTATAATCTATTTCCTACAGCATACAATTAAATTCATATATACTATACTTGCACATAGAACTTAGATAAACGTAAGGACAACATATTTATAAAACTGCACACGTTTTTGAAGCTCAAAGAAAAGCTGGATTCATGTATAATGCATATGTACAAATAGAAATTCAATTCACAGACAAATGAGTGCTCATATCATGATGGTAAAGGATTGACATAATGGGTACATTTTCCTCCCTTGTGTCTTGAATTCACAGCAAACTTTCTCTCTTCTCATATAATGACATTGTTTCCAACTCTGCATTGCATGTCATGTGACAGCTCAGTGGCCCAACCACCTCGGGAGACTCAGTAGTGGTGTAAATAGGCCTTGTTTTGCAACTGCCCCTCAGACTATTATTTGGTTTGCTTCATGGCAATTACGACCAGAAAATACAAAGTGCATTATAATTCACTAAGCATATTGTGCAACTGGCAGACTGGTGTTTGTCGGGCTACTGAGGAGCCCTGAATCCCTTTTTGTTTTCGAGGTATTACGCTCAATTTCAAAAGTTTGAGTTGTGACATGTCACGTTGTCGCATTTTGGAATGGAAAATGTTTTTATTATAAGGGGTGGCACTCTATTCAGACAAAAGTGTACAGCAAGTATGTTTCCCAGTCTCTCTTTCTCTCTCTCCCTTGCTCTGTTTACTTCAGTATGTGTCAATCTGCTCCACTCCCAGGTGATACAATGCTGTTAGCTAGGTAAGGCTGAGGGGAGTTCGACGGTATGAATGGGAGTTAATAACTCCGACCAGTGTGGGGATTATAGCCGTGTTTAGGAGAAAGGGAGATCTGTGCTGGGAATTGTAATAAGCCTCATCATCAAGAAAGCACAGCAGGGGAGAAATGCAAAATAGGAGACCGTTCAGCTGGACCTCTAGCTGCTGGAGGAAGACTAAAATCCCCTCCCAGTCTAATTACAAAGCTCAGGCCTTATCAGTGGCAGACATCATTCCTAGCATCTCTTTCTCAGAATAAGAAAAAATGGAGAGAGAGCTCTCGCAGAAAAGCAGCTGCTAATGTTGAGTGACAGACGTGCATGTCACATATCACACTTCAAGCAGTATGGGTGAATTTGACACAAAGCCGCGAAAAGGTGAATGTATGAGCAGTGCATGGCATGTGTCTTAACAGTTGTTTTCCTTCTAGCTATACATATATTTATATGAAATTTACAATGATGTGTGTTGGAAAAGAAAATCACAGCCTTTATGGCAAATAAATTGAGGCATAGCTACAATATTAGAGAACATTACATGTATACTGTTCCGTGTGTAATATGAAATGTGCTATTTGCTATGACCTTGATTATTTCACTTGTACTGCAATATTGTTCCTGATGACACTTTGGTTTGTCGTTGGATTTCATCAATTCGGCCCAGGCATTCCGGAGTATTTTACATTACGTGAATGTTTAGATACCGCACTTCATGAGCCAGCTGACCCAAACAAAGGACACAGGAGGGCATGTTTTTTCGATGCCAAAATGCTGTACGCATGGAATTTCTTTTTGTAGTCTCTTTTGAACAACACTGTGCTGCTTTGTTGACAACATTGCAGATTACCGCACATTCATTTAAGAAAATGTTTTGCCTTAGTGCTTTGCCCATACACTTCTTGGTTTCATAAAATCAAATGCCCTATTGATTGAAATGGTTTTCTATGACACCTCCCACTGCCTAACCAGCTGCAAAGCCAATTGATAACACTAGTCCTACTGCACTATAAAAAAGACTGTCAGACATACCTGGTGCTCTCAACTATCTGAATTAGAAACCCCGTCGATTGTCCCCTGCAGCTGCACATCCTGAAGTTCTGATCTCTAACTGTTATGATGAGCTTTGTCTTCCTTTGTGTTAAGAGAAGAAAATACAATCAAAAACAAGTTTTTTTTTTTTTTTTAAGAAAAAATAAATTGTCGTTTAGCAGATGCTCTTAACCAAAGCCACTTGCATATAAAGTAAATTACATATATCCAGTGCCGACAATACTTTACAAAGCTATACAGGCTGGATGCTTACATTGGTAACATACTGGCTGTGCGAGTTCAATTTATTTTATGCATGCAGTAAATCTATGCTCACAAGTCAAGTTCTCTGCTTGTGAATCAGATACTCTGCTCTCTCTGGGATATATGATATTCCTAGCCTGAGACATTCAGTGTGTTTAACATTTGGCTCTTACTCCATATCGTTTTCAGAAAACTGATGTTATAATTCTTATGAAAACAACAATGTTTCCAGTTCTGCTGTACACACATCTCTTGTAATATATATACATGTGAGCTAAGTACCTTGTCTAACTGTGCATATTTAAAGACCACTCAACAAAATATTTATTTTTCTTCAGAGAAATAATTTCACAGCTTTCAAATAAAATATTTTTTGAAAGTTTAGCCATACTACCTCAAACTACATTATGGTTTCAATGCACAACCGCAGCACATTTCACTACATTCGCTAATAATTTATTTTGTCTTTATACTGTATATACATTGACATAAACCCAAGTCACATAAACGTCATGGATATCAAGCTGTCCAGTTAGAAAGCATAAGTGATTGTGAATCAATGTTACTTGTTTTGGTGCAAATGAAAGTGACACATGTGCAATGGAGAAGCAACAGTAAGACAACCCCAGAAAAACGGATTTTGTTTTTGGTAGTGTTCTTGTCACCGCTGGCAGCTTGAGGCGCCATTCAGCTTGCACAGGTAGTCCAGCTCTTCTAGGATGGCCATCCATAAATCCCATCGCAAGTGGGTTTGCTCTGTCCCCCTGTACAATCTCAAGGTCATGAAGAAGATACCAGAAGACGGGCAATTACACAAAAAAAGCTTAAACGGGCCGTAGAAGGGCATCTGCAAGGAGGAACAGGTTCCATTCCATTCCACAGTTTCCATTATTTTTTTCTAAAACAAATTGCACAATGTACAGAAAATATTTGGTTCCTATTTTTTTAACAGTGTATATTGTGTGATACAATTATATTTGTGTATAATTTATTTCACTATAAAAAAAAAAAGGCATTTCCTACCAAGGAAGTATCAAGGACAGAAATCATGGATCACAGATGGAGAACTGCATTCGATGGTTAAAATCTTGGGATGGCTTCAGAACTGCAATTAGAAGCCATCTCTATGCCAACAAGTTATTTGAAAATTTTGCCAGAAGAAAACCTTTACTGTCATCAAGACAAAAAATGTCAGCACCTGGAGAGTGCTAACCGTCATTGGAACTTGTGATTGCTATGTGAATAGGGCCAATTGGGCAGGTATGTTGACCTTATAGTTTTGACATTTCCATGTTGGATATTGGGGTTGTAAATGAGAATTCAGTGTGACCGCAGCTGGGTGGAGCTATATGAGTCAGAGGGTCATATTCTGATCAAGGGGTGCATTAAACAGTGGGTGGAGCTATATGA